>JASDQU010883935.1:12631-28636 GCA_032191745.1 Picea mariana | reverse complement strand
AAAAATCTCCATAGGGACTAGAAGAGTAACCAGTCGGGGGAGTAAACTCTCTGTAACGAGCTCAGCTTCCTAAGGTCATGATAAACCCAAAATTTTGGTGACAAGTGGACTCAAAAAAATCGTTCTTTGTTCAAAGGTGACACGACTACTGCCAATATAAGATAATATTCCCTTCATGCTCGTATTTTTTTGTTTTTTCATAGTGAAATGAATGCTATGATACAGAGGAGGAAATGAGTGTCACAAATAAGCAAAACTAGTTCCAGTAGTGGAACATACCTATGCTCAATGCAAGGAGGTGCATGCAGGAGATGGACACTCAGGAGAGTGTTTCCTCCTAGATATAGGGTGTCAAGCTACAAAGGATATAAACGAGGCTCTTCTTGGTTGAGGATGCAAACTGCTGAGGTGAATGAATTATAATGCAAAAGAGAGAACCAGAAATAGGCTCAATATTGCAAGCAAGGGCATGAGATGCAATTACAACTTAACGTCAAAAAAATGTCCTTTTTCATAATCTTAGTCTACTTGGTTTGAAAAAGGGATAAACTTGCACCAAATAGACGTCCTTTCAAATCCAATTTACGAGTGCGAAAGCAACAAGTTCACTCGTCAATCTTTTATCTTTTTGAAAATGACTCAGAAAAGAGCTTAAATCAAACTTGCTTGGGATTCCTCTAGGTATAGATCGACATGTTTATGAGTAAGAAATGTGGTTCAACATAAAGTCATGTATTATCTATAAGGGACTCCCGGTCCTACGGAAAAAATATTTGCATGGGCACCGAATGAAGCAGAGGATCTAACTAGGGTACCCATATATGGTAAGTCTCTACCATTCGGTAATGACACTTCTAGTTGCAAATAGAAAGTTATATGTCGCTATAAAATGGGTCTGTACCTAAGGCATATGAGTGACAGTCATAGGATAATGCAATTGTGCATGATGGATGGATACCTATCCTATATGCTGGGTAACGAAAATATCTATACAAAGTTACGAACGGGTGACATGGCATTGAAAACCGCAAGAATTTATGGACAAAACTACAAAAACCAACTCAATCCACTGTCATATTAGTCCATTAGGCCAAAATATTGTTTGCAACTATGCAAAGTGGGTAAATGTTTTCTACAAATAGTAAAAAAAAACAAATTTACTATACCATTTGTATTTTTTTACTCAAATAGTGGATTTAGGACCAAATTACCTCTGAAATTCAACTGGTGATTGCGGGAGCTATGAGCGACAGAATTGATGACCGTCTGGACCAGGTCACTCATATTCCTCTCCTCTTTCTTTTTAGTGGATTAGATTTTGTAATTATGTTCCATTTTTTAATTTATTTAGGGATCAATTTGAAACTTTAGGTGTATGTGGGCTATAGTTCATCGGGTCGCATATACGCATGCTTATACACGGTTGTTTAAAATACAGCCTGCATATAAGCAACCCTATACATGACTGTGGACACTACATCCCACGTATATTTCCGTAAATAATTTTTTTTAGTGGTTTCAAACTCAAAAAAGGGTTTGTCTCTTGCAGGATGATGCTAGAGTGGAGAGAAAGATAACATGAGGAAGTATATGCTGCAGTGGAGAGAGATCCAGGGGACCAAATGGCCTTGAAAATATGCGAGATATATAACTTTTGGGCTCTCAAAGGTATAAGGGCCCAAGTGAGATTTCTATAGTTTCTCATGGATTACTGGGACTCGGATAGCGAGAGCTTCAACCTTGATGGACAACCATGAAGGATTGAATTCGAGGTCATTTATTTCTTAACGAGATTGTCATGTCGGGGTGAGGTGATCAACCACAAATCCCGGGGAGATGGGAGTGGTATGAAAATTGAGGAATACATAGATGCTCATTGCATTGTAGGAACCGAGAAGGTCGGGAGTCGACTCCCCATTAGAGAGATAAACAATATTAATTTCAAGATTGTTGTCCTCATTTTGACATGGATCATAGGATCAACCTATTTTCACTAGCAATTGAGGCCACTTATGTTCTACTCAGTGGAGTGCTTGAGACCCATGGTGTACGACTAGTGCACCTCGCTATTGGCTAACATGAAGAGTCAGTTGATAGAATGAAAACAAGGTAGTAAAAGGAACTTGGGGTTTTCTTCTATCATGTGTAGATTTTTCTTCAAGCAAGTTCCATGCTTGGGACCTAGAGTTGAGATTATTCCACATGGACCTCGAGATCTAGCCATGGAACAGTGGACCTAGGTAATGAGGCAATAAGGGGGGTAGGGTACCAAAACCCTACAACGATGACTTCTTCTTCTAGTGGAGATAACAGGTGATAGCTTTGGATGACTAACCTTACACAGGGATCGACTTCAGAGGAGGTCCTGACATGCCATTACCACTAGGGTCTACCTATGGAGACATAGGTATGTCAAAGTTTTTTAAATATTTCATTTTTTTGTATAGGAAAACAGAGATGTTTTTGGATGATGTTAGATACTAATTAGACATGTATGTGACGCAGACGTAGGTCCATGACAGTCAGAAGGACTTCCATGACATCATTGGAGGCACTAGGGAGATGAAGCAGTGGGAGGTGACACAAAGAGAGTCCTTCAAAACTTGTAGGGCAACCTGTCTCATTTGACACGAAGGATTTCTATGGTTCAGGTAGAGGATCTGTCGGAGACTATGTAGCAGCAAGTGGTAGGAGTGCCCCATGCTTGGGTATGAATCTTTTGGCATCTCACAAACATTGTAGTTTTCTATCATTACACTCATCTGGAACCACAGGCATAGATGTCATGACTATTGTATGATCGGTTGTATATGTATATTGAGGGTTTTAGCCCCAATTTTGTACCATAAACATCATATTTTTTTGAAATATATAAAAAAACATGGTTCTTCGGCTTAACTTATATTACAATGTGTACATTGATGAGAATGTTTTATTTTCTTTAGTTATGTGACAAATTCCAATCTAAAACAAAATTAGCATATGCATCGGATACATAATTAGAACTCCTAGGTATGTGATAATAAGTAATAAAATCAAACTATTGTTCCAAAAGTCATACATGTAGGAATCGTCAGAGTAGAGTAGGGTCACGCACATGGTAATTGTCATTCAACTGAGATACTACTAACTAGGAGTCTAGGCAAACCTCTAAATATCGAATGCCATGCGAAATGGCATCGCACAAAAGTTCTATAACGATTCTATATTCGGTCACATTATTCATGGATGGCCCTAGGCATATGCCACCTAAAGACACCAGTAGACCCTCGGGTAAGTAAACAAACCAACCGGTGGAATCCAAGTTCTGTTTATGATGACTGGCCCCATCTGTCAATCCTAAGTAGACCGAAGACTCTATTGACATCTCCCAACCAAGGGAAAACTCGATAAGCAAGATGAAGATGAAAATAAATGGAAAAGATATATACATTAAATTACATTAGTATACAAAGAGTTACGCTCGATATTGGGGCTTAAGCATAATATATTTTCGAATAGAGCCCATTCCTGGGCTTAGCCAACATATTCCCTTCATAATCTTCTAATTCATAGGCTCCTTTTTATATGACACGTTGCACAATATAGGGACTGTGCCACATGGGCTTGAAATTTCCTTCCCCCAATGGTTCTTTGGCTTGATCATATAGAAGGACCAAGTCACCCTCGGCATACAACCGAGGATAGGCAGACTTATCGTATTGGACCTTGACATGTCTTTTATTCACTTCGATAGCCATAGAGGCGTCTCGACACTGCTCATCTAGACTCTCTAGGTGTACGAGGCATCGTTCAAGATCAAAAGTGTCAGGTAGGAGTGCAACTTCCAATCTAAGAAAAGGGATTTCAAATTCAATAGGTAAGATCAACTCTACACCATGTACTAACTGGAAAGAAGAAAAACTAGTGGAAGTCTTGACCAAGGTTCAGTATGCCCAAAGTGTTGGATAAAGCATGATATGCCAGTCAGATTTACTCTGGCTGACAGTTTTCTGCAAAATGGTCTTGAGAGACTTTTTCACGGCCTCCACTTGTCCATTTTCTTGGGGGTAGTAAGGGGAAGAATGACCATGATTAAACCCTAGTTTAGATTTTATTTCTTCCATCATTTCATTCTGAAAGTGGCTTCCATGATTAGTGACAATCTCACTCAGGATTCCAAAGATGGATATAATTTGATTGAATACAAAGAAGGTGACATTCTTCCCATTGGATTTAACTGTAGGCATGGCCTCAAAACACTTATTAAAGTATTCTACGACCATGATAATGTGTTTATTCCCCCCAGCCGAATTTGGGTTGAAATACACAAAGTCAACCCCCCAATTGGTGAAGCGACCGACAGTAATGACTGGATGGAGAGGGGCTAGATGCAAGCTCATTTTCTGAGTGAAACCCCATCAAGGGTGACACTTATTAATTGCTTCAATGCAATCTTTAAATATAGAGGAACAAAAATAACTGGCTCGCAAAATTTTCTAGTTCATCGCAAGCCCAGATAGATGACCACCACAAGCCCCACTGTGGAATTCATTTAGAATGAACTCGGTTTCTCCATGAGTTAAAAAATGACGCAAGATATTGTCTACTCCTCGACGATATAGATTGTCACCGAAGATAAGGTAGTTCTTATCTTGGTATCGTATACGTCGCCAGTCATCTCGCGAGAGATACTGAGGGAACTTCAAAGTTTGAATATAGAGAACAATGTCTCCATACCACAGGTCTGACGACGAGACAAGGAAAATGTGTTCATCCACAAATGAATCAACATGATTAACATCCTTGTCTAATCAAGGGAAGTCGAATATTAACTCTCCAAAAACTAGTGAATTTTTGGATCTTGCAGAAGCGAAATCGAGATTGAACTCTTGTAGAACGACAATCCATTTATTGTACTTTACCCCTATGATACGCCTGCTAAGGATTTATTGAAATGGATTGACATTGGCAACCACAATAGTTTTTCAAAGTAATAAATAATGTCATAACCGTTGGACTGCGTGAACGATAGAGAAAGCTAGCTTTTCAACATGAGAATATTTGAGTTCAAAGCTGACTAAGTTTCGAATAAGATAGTAAATGATGTGCTCACAGAGCTCATCATCCTCCTGGACCAACACCATACCAATTGTAGCTTCGAACACGGGGACATAAAGCAAATAGTCTATACTGTAGTCTGGAGACTTCAACAGAAGCGTCGATACCAAGGATTTCTTCAAAGCATAGAAGGATTCCTAAGCTCGCCCATCCCAGATAAAAGGAGTGTCCTTCTTCAAGAGACGCATGAAACCCTTAGTAATATTGTCATAATTCACTATAAATTGTCATATAAAGTTAGCATTCCCCTGTAAGCCTTGAAGTTGGTGAATAGTGCACGGTTGAGGCAATTGAAGTATTGCCTCAACCTTTAACAGATCTACCATGATCCTAGTCTCAAACACTAAAAGTCCTAGAAGTTGACCTGACCTAACGCAAAAGATGCATTTTATGAGAGCTTAAATGGATGCGATAATGGAAACATCTTTCAAATACTAGTCGAAGGTGCTTAGGGTGATCCACTCTCTTATGGGAGTGAGTAGTAAGATCATCAAGATAGGCTTCAACTATATGCTTGAGATTGTGAAATGTGAAAGTCATAGCTCGTTGGAAGGTTTCTCCGACGTTTTTACGGCTGAAAGGCATCTTCCGGTATGCGGAAGTACCCCAAGGGAAAATAAATGTCGTCTTATGTTGGTCCTCAAGTTTAATTTGAATTTGGTTGTACCCTGAAAATTCATCCATGAAATAAAAAACTTCGCTTCCTGCACACTCGTCAAGAATATGATCAATGAAGGGTGTCGCAAAATTTTCTTTAGGAAATGATTTGTTTAGGTCACAAAAATCCATGCATACATGGATGGTTCCTTGCTTCTTATTCACAGGAACGGGATTGGATACCCATTCAGTCAGGGGAACCAGGTAGATAAAGCCATCATTAAGAAATTTTTCTACCTCTGCCTTAATAGCAAGGGCCTTCCTGGGATTGACATCTCTATGATGTTTTCAAATAGGTTTAACATCTGGGTAAGTTTTAATATCATGTTAGACAATTCAAGGGTTCATTCCTAGCATCTCTTCATATGACCAAGCGAATACATCTCATAATTCCTTGAAGAGTTCGGTGCAGATCAGAATTTATTCTGGCGAACAATTTTCACTGATGTATACATTCCCAATATTTCCAGGGATACGAGAGATATATATAGCTACGATAGGGGAGACAATCACCATGTTTCCTTTGGCACAAATGTCGTTCATATCAGGTGGAACTACGGCATGATCGACTATCTCACTCAAAGTAGATCTAAAGTCATCTTGCTCGATTCTAGCAAGCTCTGGGAGAAAATAAGAGTGATGATGCATATCATCCCAAGGTTTGTCAGAACCATTAATGGCCTCGATGATAGCTTCATTTGAAGGAAAATTCTCATCAAGGTAGTCATGTGAACAAGATGACGAAGTGGCCCACATGGGCTCCAAGACAGGATCCTCCTCATCCGTCGGCGAGGTAAAAATATCTGGATCGACGAAAGAGTCAAGAACTTATTGATACATAATATCTACTACCGATAGTGGCATGGCCATTCCATAATGTGATTGAACTTCACAAGACATCGTCGAGGAAGGTAGGGTCCAAGTATCGTTAAAATAGAATACATGGGCTCCAAGACAGGATCCTCCTCATCCGTCGGCGAGGTAAAAATATCTGGATCGACGAAAGAGTCAAGAACTTATTGATACATAATATCTACTACCGATAGTGGCATGGCCATTCCATAATGTGATTGAACTTCACAAGACATCGTCGAGGAAGGTAGGGTCCAAGTATCGTTAAAATAGAAAGTGCAGAAAGGAACAGACCTCTCTGATGAAACGAACCTACTAGACATGGCATAAATATGGAGAATTGATGCCATGAAGTCGAAGGTACCCATAAGGTATGAATACATTTTGACACCGATATTCTCAGTTGTCAGCTAAGAAATGTCGATCACATGGATCGACGGTCCAACAAATGCACTGGGACTAGCATACGCAAAGGACAACTAATCAATCATCATGATCTTCCCATCATGAGGAAAATAAAGAGTACAAAATATGGACGATACAATTGCAGTCATAGTGTAATTCCAATTGCATCCTAGTAAAAAGTTATAGTCGAGGGGCGCATTAACCACCTCGACATCCATCTCTATCGTCTTCCCACCTAACTCGACTAGAAAGGCAGGAAGAATACCAGGAGGCCGGAAGGAATGATCGTCAAAAGTAGTCAACATGGTCTGGGACTGAGAAAGGGTTAGATAGCTGAGGGCTTTCCAACAGAACAGGGACATCACACATGTTGCGGCACCTTCATCAATAATAGTACGCTTGATGATATACTTCGAGTAACCCACGTGGATTTTGAATGGCACATGGTAAGGAAAGAGAGGCTTTACATTTGTTATTTCAAACTTGATAACTTTCGATCCACAAGGATCTAGAGTTCATAATGCAAATAACAAGGCATTACTCCGTGAAGGACACTTCTGGAGTACCTATAGAGCCGACATTTCACAAGGGGTTTGACCCAAGTCCTTAACAATAGAGTAATTATGGGTGGCTCTAGCATTAGGATTGTGGGTAGAGTGCTTGAGTACTCCTTTCGGAATATGAGGTGGTGGCTCTGGTTTTTCAATATGTAAGGGCATCTCTAGAGGAGGGGGGGGACCCTAGACCATGTAAAATCTGTGGAGAAGTGTAATTGTGAGATAGAGTGGCTACATTAACCTCATATTTAACCATATTGATGCATAAACGATCATCATCTTGCATCAATGCATTTTGACTACCACTCACCACATTTCTGGCATTCTAGGAGCTCAAGGCCATGTGTTGGTTATGTGGAAAAGGATTACTCAACACGGCGGGCGGTAGAGATAAAAGCCTCGCAGCTTCCACAAGTTTGGGGCATAAATGGGTAAGGTGATCTTATTTACAAAGATTACAGGGAAACTTCACCTTCTTCCTTTATTTCTTTCCCTCACCAGCATTATTATTTGTCTTCTTATTATTACCATTGTCCTTGGGTTTATTATTATTCTTTCTATCCCTATGATTATTATTACATCCTTTCTTCTTATTCCCTCTTGGTTGTTGGTTACCATTCAGGTCGATCGATGATTGTACAGAACATACATCCTCTGACTGAGTGGGATTGGAGGACACAGACAAAGCTATCCCTCCTGTAGAGTGGTTTAGAGACAAGTCTTTCAACTGTCTTATCACCGATTCTGCATATTTCACATTGACGGAGCCCACAATGCCATCAGCATGAGGCCCGGAATTTTTCCTAGGTTCATAGTTTGACCTCGGTGTGTCGGGAAGAATCTCATATAACATCCCAAACTGAGCATATATAAGAACTAACTGCTAGGCCTTAATAATTGCCTCTTCCTCATAAGTAACCCCAGATGTAGAAACATCCTTTGAAATATAAGGCATGAGAGATTTAAGGAACCACTCCAGTAAAAAATTTGGGGGTATGTAGGCCTTGATCAACCTCTTCCATCTATGCCACTCCTGGATGTGATCTGATATATGAGTGGCCCTGTCCCAACGAAAGGTCGACAGAAGTTCAATGCCATCATCGTAATGAACCGAAAATTGGAAGTGGTTGAGAAAGAATAAAACTAACTGATTAAAAGTTCTATATGCCCCCTTAGGTAGCTCAATATACCATTTCATGGAAACCTCCATGAGGGTGTGTTGAAACAATCTTAACCGAATAGAATCGTCATTAAGGGAATTCGAAGAGCACCAAAGGTGAAAAGTGGTACCGTGATCACCAAGATCCTCACCATTACTTCCCTTCAATTTTGGAATATTTGACGGAAGCTTAGTGGGGACGAAGGGCCATGATGGATCATGACACATGGGTTCATTCATTAACTTAGAAAATTATGGTAGATTGAGCGTGGCTAAAAAAGGGAGACGGGGTTATGGCATCTAGCCCCAAGCTCCCTGGAAAGATTGTGGTTGGGGAATCGCAGCCCATCTAGGGTTCTGGTAAGAACAATGGCCCTATCCAGGATTATAATATCCTCCTCTTGACTGATTCATAAGGGGTTGGTTGGGAACCATTCCAATAGGAATGTTCTGATGATGATTGTAACAGCTACCCCCAGCCAGAGTGGCTCCAAGTTGGGGTATCCCAAGGTGTGAAACTGATCTCCTCCGGGTGTGAATCCGGAGGATAAAGGTGGATTCTTCATGCCAAACGTGTTGGTTGGAATCAGTACAGAGGAGGTGGGTGTAAAGGATGAAACATGAGCAGTAGCTTGTCTACCAGGCTGGTTACTCCATCTAGAAGCAATAGGATTAGATCCAGGATTAAGAGGAGGAACACCTCCAACAGTAGGAGTCGTTTGAGGGATGTGAGTGCCACCAAATGAGAATGGAGTGTGTGGAGGAGCTGTGACCCCAATTCTAATGCTAGTATTTGTACCAGCCACTGGGATGGAGTTTGAAATCTGCGATGTGAAATTAAGCATACCATAGGAAAAAGGACTAGAGGCCATAGGGATGGAATGAACATTATATCCCTGTGAGTGACAAAGAGACCCAAAATGGTTTGTGGCTATAGGTTGAGTATTCATTGTAGGATGGGAAGAGGTGATGATAGGCACCTTCGACACTACAACCATTGTGGTTGAAGGTGTCGAAGGGGTATCGTTAACTATAGTAGGTATGGGAGTCGAAGGGATCCCAATAGCTTGATGGCTCGATTCAGTACTCATCCTTGTACGATCACAAGTATGATAAGTGGAGGTGTGTGTACCACATTTGATAACTCTATGAATTTTTGAAGGAAAATACTCAAAATGAAGCGGTAACTGTAAAAAGCAGCGTGACCCATGGGAAATTTGATCTGGCTCCACGATGACTCAAGACTCGAGATATAAAAAAAAAATATTAAGGCCAACTAGTAATCAAAGAGCACACCAAAATAAATCAAATGACCAATATGCACACAAACAGGATAAAGTGGATGAAAGGGACCTCCCTCTCTAAAGTAGGTATGCCTCACCCAAGAGGTGTCTGAGACTCCTTTGCTAAATATCGGAGGTAACAAAATCAATTATAAGGGCCCTTGTGGGCTTAACAACCAGTCGGTTAGATCCCCCCAGAGAGGTAATCCTCCATAAAGGTTGTGTGTTGTCCCACCCTTATCTGACCCAGGGTACGTGCAGAATAATCCTTGCAAGTAACCTATGTGGTACCTAAGTCAAGCAACTAAGAAACCACAATATAATTGATGCACAGGAAAACATTTGTAAGTCGGGTCCACTGTATGGGCAGGGTAACAAAGCCCTAAACCTTGAAAGAACTGCCTCTCATAGAGGTAAGGGCGCTAGAAAGATCCCCATATATGAATAGATCCCCAGAAATATATCTGATGCTAAGAAGGTATCGGGGGGATATCCCTTCAACCAACCTCACATGACCTCATTCTTAACTCTGGTGTAAGCGGAGCCTCCTCATATTACCGATTGTACAATGGATTTCTCCACTCCATTATTCAAACACATATGTTGATTTAATAGCCTTGGAGAAGTTTACTCACAAAAATCCTATTCCAAGGCTCTAAATTCTAAGCTAGTTTGTGCACCCTAGAAAAATAAAATCGTTACTAATCAATTTTAAATTATAGCGTTACTTTTAGTGGTCATGCATACTCAAAAATGTGCTGTTGTGAAACTAGTGATGTTATGACTCAACAAGTAAAATAAATGAATATGAATACAATACAAAGTCCTAACTTCAATTCTCAATAAATGATATGCTCTTCAAAATGAAATTCTCAATTAAGTTCTGCAATTCTAAAATAAAATTCAATCTTTCTTTACATGTACTAAGATCAATGATAAAGACTCAAAATATCAAATGCCAACAATGTAAAATGCCTAATATTTTTGTATTTTCAATATAAAGGAATGAAAATGCAAGGATTGAACAACAGCTTGATATAAAAACTCTATTGTATGTAAACATAGAAAAACCAAGTAGAATATCAAGAAGCAAACACCCAGCCCAAGATGCAAGGACAATCAAATGAAAAAGATGATGAAAAAGGCACTGCCCAAAAATTCAACCAAAGAAAGGTTTCTTGTCATTCCACATACACTTAACAGTCATAACAGATACCTAAGAAGACTCAATAATCATCAAAACCTACCCAACAACCATCAAACCTGTCAACCAAACAACAAGGGATGATGTACGTGACTGTTCAAGGGAAAAGCGTGTATATACACTTCTTTCATAAGGACAACATGCATATGTACGTGATTGTCAGGAAAAACCCCATTTATATGTGTCAAAACATAGCCAGGTAAAGGAGAAGGATAAGAAACTCAGACTCAGAATGAACAGAGGCTGTCAAGTAGTCATACGATAAGAAACTCAATATAAACGAGAGAAATCTAAGGAGAAAAACACTCCAAACCCCGAAAAAGAAGATTTTGTCCCCAATATGGTTGTTAATTCTGCTATGAGGAAAATCTCTCTATGGCTAGGGGTAAACCATGACAGACGGAAATGACTGCAGAAATTAGCTCTAATCTTAGGTATGCTATATAAACAAATATTCTAGCAAGACAAGATAAAAGGCATACCTCGTCCATACGTTCGATGAAGTCCACTGTTGAGCAAATGACTCAAAGAAATACACCTGCAACTTGTCCTCAATAACCAATAAACGCAAGCATATGGTGATAATATATAATTTTAGCACATTAAATAGCATAATCCATCAACATTCTAAACAAATATGCCCATGGAATAAAAATCCAAATATTTGCAAGATATTAATTGGGCAATAAAAGAGTATTTCTATTAAAATGTAAACAGCAGAAGTGAATGAGTTACAAACTTTCGTGTCGGCATGGTTCAAAACCGAGAAACTAATTTCCTTCCAGTTGGGCCTCCACCACTTCAATCCTCCAACAAAGGAAAGCTCATATAAGATAGGCAATGAAGTTCTCAATCATGTAGGGAAGAGCTTGGGGGACTGAACAATCTATTTAGACTTAAAAGGACAAAGGGATGCAAGCTCAATATAAAGTGAATAATTTCTCCAGAGTAACTTTTCTTTCAAAGTTGAATTCTTCTCTTCTTTTTCATAACTCGGATTTGGTCCATTTGTAGCCTTTAAGTGGAATTGAAGGGTTGATTCGGAATGTTTCCAGTATATGGAAGGCCAAGTATCATAGATCTCATGACGTGATATGGAAACCCGACACCATTTTTTAATTTTGGGCACAAATCCCAATGTATGCGGGTTGTAGTGGTGCAACCTACATATACGCATGTTGTATTATAGGTAGGGTGCATATATGTGGAAAAATATTGTTTTTAGCTCTGGGATTCACAGAAAGGGACTTCAAGTCTGCACAGGGAAATGGAAAACGACCTTCTATGCAAGTTTGCATAGGGTGAGGTAAATCTTGCTATAACAATACCTTCGAAGTGCTCATTTTACACATGCCCTTGCACCGTCATGCTCTCCTTTTCCATGATCACTCTTTAAGAAATTCCAACAATGTGTAATGTTTGATTTCTTGTGATGATGACAAAACCAATAGAATGATCATGAAGAATTGAATTGAACCGCAAATCCATTTGACCATATCCAATGTCGATCAAATATGATCCAATGGTTTTTCAATGAGTCATAAAATTTATTAAAGAAATGTTGTACATAATGTGTATCATTTGTTCGATCATCACTTATATAAAAGTGCTATTCTATAATAACACGTCGATTATCATTGGTTATTTCTATGTTATCAACACTTTGTTGAGCATGTCTATATAGAACGTGGACAAATATAAAGACTTGATCAGAATGATAATATTCACTTTGTATTTCTTTTTGTGTAGTGAATATGTAATTCTCTGCAAAATCAACTAAAGATAAAATCATCCCTGGTGGAAACACTTCAAGAGATTGTTTGAATTTTAGTTCTTGTCATCGATCTCTATGTGAATGCTTGGTGTATTTATAAATTTCTTTCTCAAACTTCTTCAAACAATCTTTCACACAGATTGTATCCACTTTCAAATCAATCCTTTTGGAAACAACATTTGAAGAATTTGTAATAGTGATATTGATATATTCATATCTCTTCTATTTGACTGTTATATCAGACAAATATTGATCATTCATATCAATAGGATACTTGGAGTGAAATAAAATTAGATTTCCACAACAATCACATTTTTTTCCACCAACACTTTTTTTTTGGTAAAATAATTCATCACTTTCTCTTTCACATAGAATTTGGGATATAAAACCACGGATTGAGGAAGGAGGTGAACTTGCCCAAAATTTTTACCAAAATCAATAAAAGGGTCATAATATAACTCAAATTCCACATGATAACGACAACATCAGTGTCATGAACAATGATAGGTCTAACAAACCATGGTTTTTGTTGCACAAATGTATCGATGGACATTTTAACTTCTTTGTGATTTTCTTTGAACTTGTTGAACAATTTTATTTGTATCATTGGAAATATATGTTTTGCATGTTATTCATATTCACCTCGTCCTATTCTTCATTGAAACACATCCCTTGTATGTGGTGAAACACAAGATTTTGTCAACCAATAATTATAGGCAAATTCTTTAACATTTTCTTCAAGTCTATCTTTGTAGGGTTGTCTAGAAATAACTATCCAACAAGTAAGTTCATCATTTGCATCTATTTGTAATCGGAATTGTCTATGTGTGTACAATGTTTTTCTTGAGGTTCCCATCACTTTTTCCATGTGTTATGTCAAACGATATTTTATATTTCTAGATGGAACAATCACTGTTTGTATTACTCTACGTGCAACACTGACATATTTTTTTCAAGACTTTCTAAAATATTTCAATGCGGGCTAGTTATATTATCAAAGACATTTTGTTTCTCCTTTGTATCTTTTGTCGAATTTTGAACCCAATAATGATGTAGCTTCTTTTGTTTTTTTTGACTTTATTAGACCTCTCAAAAGTTGAGCTTGTGTTGCTATGGATTCATCTTTGAAAAAAATATTATACATATTTTTAACACGATATATTATAATGGTCAGGTTTTTTCTCCCCAAATTTGTAAGTATCAACACTTTTTAACATTTCATCATCAACATTAATACCTGCTACATATTTCAATTTAACTTATATTAAAAAACTAAACCAGATCATAAAATAATTAAACTCTACAAGTGTTTGAATCTTGTATTATCTAAATTTATGTACATACATGTAGGTGATTCAATTTTTGCTTCAATTTCAGTTTCAATGACTTCATCGATGTTATGAAGCAAATCTGTTTTTGTTTTTTGAAAAATATTAAATTCAAATTACATTAAATTATATTAAAAATAGTTTAAATTTGACTTCTAAACTTAATCTAGACAATATTTATGCATACCGGTTGGACTTCTTCTTGTTGAGAATCAGGATGCAAATCTCATTTTACATCATCATTCTTTCTTCCTTCAATATTTTCACATTTTCGTTTCTTTCTCCAATAACGCACTTTCACTTTTTCGTTATGACGAGTTTCATCCTGAGTTCGATCATATTTTCACTTGCGCAAAATTTTGTTGACCATGATTATTCAATCTGTAAAGGTTTTTAAAAAATTCAACATTTTATAACACAAAATAGAATTTCAAACCTCAAATATTATAACTCAAAAAAACATTTTTTAAAAGAAAAAAAAAATTGATTTTATAATCATATTGTAAAAGATTGTTCAATAAACCAAAATTCTTTTAAAATATTTTTTTCATAAAAAGTAGATTTTAAAGAAAAATTTTAAAAACCTTTGATCTTCAAAATATTTTGTTTCAGAAAAACTTCATTGTGACAAAAACTATTCAAAAATAATACAAGAATTTGATAGGAATTGTTTTAAAAAAATTACTTTCAAAAAATTATCTCTGATATAGTAAGGAATTGATTATATTCTAAAAAGACTTGGACCAAGTTCAAGTGATAAAACTTGCTCATTAGGCCTAAAAAGTAGCTTTAAGGGCTTAAGAGCCATCGATGAGTCCTCAAACCACCACATATGATATCTTTGTGGGATATTTGTCTTTTGAGTTGTAATATGGACACCATTAGAAGGTTTTGAGCACCGCATATAGATAATGGGGAATTAGACATCATTAATGGAGGAAAATTGATCCTTATGACCTAAATTAAGGTTCTAGGGATCCAACTCCAAAAAAAATAATTCAAACCACTGCAGGTATTGTCTTGAGAGTATCAGATCCTTCTTATTTTGGATATGGGCACCATTAGAAGGTTTTGAGCTCTAGGTACGAGTCTAATTTCCTTGACCATGGTTGTGGGAGAAAACCTAGGCCTCAATCCCTAGAGGTAGCTTCTAAGGTTGAAGGGACATGAACAAGAACTTGGACCATCTCATAAGACCTTTCTCTAGAATATTTGGTCTTTAAGAGGGGATATGAGCTCTATTGGAAGGATTTTAGCGCTGTATTTATGTCATGGTGCCTTGAACATGGTTTGGGGAGGAAACCCTAGCCTTAGGTCCTAAAACAAATTTTAGGCATCCGATGAAAATAATATCACCTTAAAAATGGTTCTTTGGGCCTTGGACATGGTTAGGGGAGAAAGCATGAGCCTTAGTCCCTAAAGGAAGATTTTATCCATCCAGGGCCAAGAAGGATGTCTCAAGAAAGCACATATGGCCTCCTGAGTATATCCTTGGGCTATGATCGGGGATGTTAGTGCCACTAGGTGGTGTTGGATTACTGAGAGGGGAGGTGAATCAGTGATAGAGCAATTTAATCCTTTTTAACCATATAATCCAAGTGTTATATCAATGTATCATTATCATCCAATAACTGCAGAGTAAATAAGCAATGAACAAATGAACAATCATACACATACATAGTACAC
>JASDQU010883935.1:0-11993 GCA_032191745.1 Picea mariana | reverse complement strand
AGAAGAGGAAGTTACAATGGGTTTTTCTGTAGTTTGTATTCCTTCATTTTGCTGGATAATAATAAAGAAAGGACCTGGCAATTTCTCTGGTGGACGTAGCCCACACTGGGTGAACCACATAAATCTGTGTCTCTCTTGTATTGTGTATCTTCTGTGTTTTATTTCCACATTTGTTTTTATTTTATTGCTCCGCGGTCCTGTTTTTCTAACAGATTATAGTAAGAGAATAAAGGGGTATAAAAAATTTAGGAAGAATTGAGAATAGCCAGGAACAACAAAGAGAGTTGTAAATGATGAAAGAGGTTGCGTCAATTGATGTAGTGGAAAATATGATATGGCCTGTTGAACAACCATACATAGCACAGGAAGATGAAATGCATATGCACTAATGAGCATGTCAAGGATACATTCTCAATGCATATAGACATGCACCAATGCACCTAAAAGTGTTTGAGAGTGTGTATAACATGTTTTAGACTTAGAATAGTCTATTGTTATATATGAATATGAAATTTGCTAATAATGGGTATTTTTCCAGGAAAGAGGGAGTTTATTGCATGAATGCAAATGTTATTGTTGATGATGCTGCTAATATTCATCCATATGAGGAAGACATCAAAAGGGTAAAATGTTGATAAGAGGTTGGTAAAGGAAGCATGTGAGCTTCTATCGATTATTGACTAAACAAACAACATCAACAAATAATTAACGACTATGCAAGTGTGAGTTTGATGTACTTATGTTGCATAATCATTGAAGGGAAGTTAGGTGAGAATTTCCTCAGGAAAAAAATATTTTATAAAGTGACATTATTGTATGTTTTGAATGCATTTATGGGAACAAAAATACCATTGGGTGTGGTAAAGGCTGGGTGTGGTAAAGGATGAAGGCATGGGTTATTTATAAAAGTTGTCAGATTTTGAATGCATTTGTATGAAATAATGATATGTCAATATTTTGTTGAGTATGAGTTAATAACCAAAGTGAGTAAAGGGGTATGACCCTGTTATATAAATGAATGCCAGTAAAGATAATCATGTATGAGGGCATGGAATGGTTGGATATAGAAAGGCTATGGTTCCACACAAGTGTCCAATGAACTCCTAAAATATGTTTGGACTGCAACCTTTTTTCTAACACTGAAGAGCACCACATAATTTTATTCTTGGTGTAGTGTTTAGGTTGAAAAGGAGGGCATCCAAATGGTTGAGCACGTATTAGGAAGTGTATGGATGTTGTGTTGAGGCATTGGCCATACCTTCTAACTCACCATGGTGGGATGCATGACTTAGAAAAGGGGAATTATGAATAAAATGCAAGAGTGCATTGAATAATATGCATGAAAAAATTATTAAGTGTGCAAGTAGTAGAGTTGCACACATACATGCTAAGATAGAGTTGTCTATGCTTGAAGGAATTTATTGTATTCGTTTTGGGATAATGCAAGTAGATATTATATTTTATAGAAATGAATACAATAACAAGTGAAATGATGTAATTATTACTAACTCATGAAATTGAGAACATTTTTGGAATTTTTAGATATTGCAACAAGAGATTTGTAGGTTAAGTAGTCACATGAGGGTGGACTACAGGGAATCTCTGTCAAGGAAACAGAGTAATGAAGATAATGGCGACTAGAGGAAGGAAAAGTTTGGTTATTGTTAATGCATGTGTAGGGAATGAGAATTTCATTCCATCTAGTAAATGGATCGATATAAGTGATTGAATTATTAATTATAAACAATTCATTGATCACTTTGTGAAATTTTGTAAATATTATAGTAAAAGTATATTGTACAGGAAATACTGACAATATTTTTGGATGAATGCAAGCTAAGAGTAATGCAATAAAAGTGGTTCAAGTAGGGCAATGTTGTGAGCCATAAGAAAGAATAATGTTGTTGTTATAACTGCCAAGGAATTATGATGAGACAATGGTTATTAAAGCTAGAATGCTTGGGAGGAAAGACTATTTTTGGGACACTAGATCCCTATGATTTCCACAAAGTGTAGATCCTTAGTGAGGGTATGGTACTGATTTGTTTCTCTCCTTGTGTGTGAAATCCCTAGTAATGTGGATCATTGAAGGACTGTGTAGCAGTGAAAGGATGCATGTGCCTAGAAGGGTGAGTGCAACAAGTAAGAGGCATCTCAAGAATGCATTAGTGAGCAGAATTCTTGCCTGAAGTAGTTCTATGGAATAGGGAAAAGGACTTCCAACTAAAGTATGAATACATGAGTCGGGTGCTTGGAAAAAGATCACTAGAAGAACAACAAGATTCCATCGCAAAGGCATGGAACTTTTTAAGAAATATTGTTGAATGTACATTGTATATAATGCACTAAGGACAGTGCATAAATAAGGGGAAGGGGAATGTAGTACCCCTAGACCAAACCCCAATTTGTGAATGTAATGAACATATAAGTTGGTGAGTTGTCAACACTTAGTTTTGGGTTCTGTTTTTGTATGCGTGCACAAAAGGTGGAGTGTGCGCCCATTTCATAGTTTGTGCACACCTGAAGAAGTGCACAAGGATTGCCTTGGAATGTGCATCAAACTGGGTTCTGTAACCTGAATATTTTGGGCCAAAGAGCCTTTGTATATCTATATTTTGAGGCCAGAGTGCATGTGTGGTTTAGTACAACAAAGTGTTGAGTTTTTTGTGTGCACCAAGGGTGAAGTGCGCACCCATTTCATAGTTTTTTGCGCACCTAAATAAGTGTGTTGTGAGGCTAAAAAGCCAGCGAGACTATCTTTGCAAAAATGTAATGACACTCAGATAATTAATGAAAACATATCACTACGCACAAACCAATTAGAAAAAAAGAGACGGGGGGCTTAAATTCAACTAGAAAGGGGAAAAGGGGATAAGATTTTATGAAAGAGAATATTTTAATAATAATTCCAAAAAGTATATATATATATATATATATATATATATATATATATATATATATATATATATATATATATATATATATATATATAAGGGACGATAATGAGTCACCAAGTGGAGTGAAGCTAGTTCTTAAGGTGACAGGTGTTTAGTTTTAGTCATGCAAATTTATTGTTGGGCCTTAGAGTGTTTTGAGGGGATTTCACTCATTTTCAAGATGAGGGAGACAAAATTTCCTTTGCTAAGAATTTGTATATTGTTGTAACTTGCTACCATCACATAACCTGGTACTTGGGAAGGCCTGTGGGCTATAGAAGAGGTGGGTTTTCAAGCTCATTTGCTACTAAGGAAGCAGGTTGCCAGGCCCATAAGCATTCTCTCCAGGTGAGATAATTGATGGGAATTGTTTTCCCAAGGTGCCCAGTTGCAGCTACAAGGCTCTGATAATTCCTGTTTGATCTGTTGTTGAATCCCCGAAAGGGAAGTGGAGCAGCGGAAGGACTGTTGAGAAGAGAAGGGGCACACTTCCTTGGGTGGGACAAGCATTTGGGGAATGAGGGACGATAGTTTGTTTGTTGGGATTGGAACCTTTTGTCTAAGTGTTTGGACTATTGATATACCTTAGCTTGACTTAGGAATCCTTTTCCTTGGTGGATATTAAGCCCTAGTTCGGGGGTGACCTACTGTTGAGAGTTTATGAGCAACAGAGTCTATGGTTGGGAGGAACGTCTGAGGTCTGTGCAAAGTTGGTGGATTACAACAAAAGATAAGTGTTTTCTTATGTGTATTATTCTCTGAGTAATGTGCATATACATGTTAAATATATTATGTGTTACAATTGTGTATATATTTTTGTGCGGTTTATATATGTTTTAGAAATGCATGTTTGTTTCATATGTAGGGCATGGGCCATGATAGTTTACCTGTGGTTATATAGTGTTTAACATGTGAATGCTTATTCTATTTTTTTTTATGTAATTGGTACATATTTATGCTCGGTTGTGCATGTATTGTTGGTTTTGCATAAGTGTTGCATATGTAGAGAATGGAAACTATGAAGTATTTCCTATTGATTAATTTCATGGTAACGAACATGAGATTTTGAGGTGAGGCTCAATTCGTCGCATGCACAGGGAAAGGGCCTGCACGCAAAAATGGGACACACTCTACATGTGACACAAGAATGGTTTCCCTCGCAGTTGTATTTATGAGTTCATTCAACTATTATAGTCGCTATCCATTAAGTAATGTCAATAGTAATTGTAATGGGTTCTAGCATGAAGCTAGAAATTTCCTGTGTGTTGAGAGACTATTGACGTGGCCGAAACAATGATGGTTGTGTGCACATAATTTTTAATACATGGTTTTCGTGTGTGGCACGAGATCATTTTGCATGCACTAGAAACATGTGTTGCATGTAGCACAAGGCCAGATGCGCGCTCTGTTGGTCTCATTGAGTTGCTTCCGCGGAATAAATAATGGATATCAAAGATTTATTTAGCAAGTTTGTAGTAGTGGATACATTACAACGTGGTAATAGGAATCAGTTGGGAGGCTGGGTACGTTACAAAGTGATATCGAAGTTAGAATTTGGATGTGGCATGGACTAGAGTGGAGTTGGAGATGTCACAACACATGAGCTTTGGAGGGTATCCTTTTCCTTTAATAAATGATTTTAGTTCCTTCACAAGGTTTTGAGAATTATGTATGGGTGTTGAGGCCTCAATATGGTCAAGGGAAACCCAAGCCTTATCTGAATTACAAATATTTTATGGATCTAGGGTCAAGCATGATGCCTCAAACCACCAAACCCAACCTCTCGAGGTTTTAGGAAACTTCTAGGTATCAAGGGTCTTGAATGACACCTCAAACCACCATGGATGACCTCTTGAGGGAATCTTTGGCCTTCAAGTGGGAATATGGGCATTGTTAGGAGATTTTGGGAATTAGGTATGGGTCTTGGGTAGTTGGGAATGATTGTGAGAGGAAACCTCATCCTTAAGTATTAAAGGAAACTTTTAGGCATATAGGGCCAACATCAACATGTTTAAATACCACAAAGGATATTTCTAATGTATCCCTAGTCTCCAAATGGGGATTTTCAGCATTATGATTTTTTTGAACATTAATTATGAGTCTTTAGACCCTAGATATGGTCAAGGAAAAAAAAAAGAGTTACACCATAAAGGAATCTTCTAGGATTTTGGGGCCAAGAATGACACCTTGAACCACCATGAATGACCTCTCAAGAGAATCCTTTGCTTTTAACTAGGTATATAGGTACCATTAGCATCTTTTAGCACTAGGTATGGGTCTTGGGGCCCTAAACATGGTCAGGGGAGGAAACATGAAACTCAGTCCCTAAAGAAATATTGTGTCCATCCAATTCCAACAATTATTCCTTGAACAACCATACATGACCTCCTAAAGTTATATTTCCCTATGGTTAGGGATGTTGGTGACACTAGGTGGTTTTGAGTAATAGGTATGTGTCCCAGAATCCTGGAAGTGATATAGAAAAAAATCCCATGCCTAAGTTCCTAATGAAATATTTGAGGTATCTAGAGCCATGAAGAATTCCTTAAGGCACTACACATGACATTTGGATGGCATCCTTGGCCTCTAAGAAAGGATGTTAGTGCCCTCACAAGGTTTTGAGCATTAGGTATGGGTATCAGTTTCTGAATATAATCGAGGGGGTAAATCTGAGCCTTAGCCAAATTAAAAATATTCTAGGCATATAGGGCCAATCACAATTCCTCAAATCACCACACCCAACCTCTCGACATTTTAGGTAGCTTCTAGGGCTCAAGGGTCATGAATGACACCTCAAACCACGATAGATGACCTCCTGAGGGGATTTTTGGCCTTCAAGTGAGAATATGGGCATCATTAGGATATTTTGAGCACTAGGTATGAGTTTTGGGTCCTTGTACATGATCAAGAGAGGAAACATAGGCCTTAGGTCCTAAAGGAAGATTATATGCATCTGAGGCCAACAACGACATGTTGAACCACCGAAAAGAACCTTTCTAGGATATCCTTCATCTCTGGATGGGGATATGTAACATTATGAGGTTTCGAACATTAAATGAGGTTCTTGACCTTGGATATGGTTAGGGGAACAAACCCAAGAGTTAGGCCCTAAATTAAATTTCTAGGGTTATAGATCCAAAAATTACACCTTGAACCACCACATATGACCTCTTGAGGGAATCATTTTCCTTTAACTAGGTATATAGGTACAATTAGAATTTTCGAGCACTAGGTATGTGTCTCGAGACCATGGACATGGTTATGGGAGGGAAAATGAACTTTAGGCCCTAAAGAAATATTATATCCATCAATGGCCAAGAAGGATGCCTTGAACATCCACACATGGCCTCATAAGGATATATTATCCTATGGTTGCAGATGTCAGTGCCACTCAGTGATTTTGAGTAGTATGCATGTATCCAAGGGTCATGGAAACAATCTAGGGAAGAAGGCATTGCCTTAGGTCCTAATGAAATATTTGAGGAATCCAGAGCCATGAACAATGTCTTGAAGCACCACACATGACCTTTGGAGGGTATCCTTAGACTTTAAGAAAGGATGTTAGTTCCGTCACAAGGTTTTGATCATTAGGTATAGGTCTCAAGCCTTGATATAGTCAATGGGGTAAACCGAAGTCTTATCTAAAGTATAACTATTCTAGGAATCTAGTGCTAAACATGACACCTCAAACCACCACACCTGACCTCTTAAGGTTTTGGGTAGTTTCTAAGGATCAAGGGTCATGAATGACACCTCAAACCACCATAAATGACATCTTGATAGGATATTTGGCCTTCAAGTGGGAATATGGGAATCATTATGAGATTTTGAGCACTCATTATGGGTATTGGGTCCCTGGATGTGTTCGAGAGAGGAAACTTGGGCCTTAGGTACTAAAGGAAGCTTTTAGGCATCTAAGGCCAACAACGACATGTTGAAACATGACAAAGTACCTTTCTAGGGTATCCTTAGTATTTGTATGGGGATAGTTAGCATTATGAGGTTTTTAACATTAATAATGTGTATTAAAAATTCAAATATATAAGAGAGAATCCACCTTAAAACTTCAAGAAACTAAACCCTTGAACATCAAAGATACCAAAACATTCACCATAGACAACACATGAATGTATAGTAAAACCCTTAGGGTAGGGTAACACCATGAATTATTCATTATGGAAGGAATCACTCCACAATCCATGTTTACTACAAGACAATACAATTTGATACACCTCTAGTACAATGATACTCATATGTAAATATACTTTCTCATGAGTATTCCTAGGGGTATATTCCAACCATTTCATTTTAATTACATAACTGGGTCTATTCCATTATTATGTCCACATTACGTTCATTATCTCGTTCGGTACCTCTGTAGGTACCCCATATTATCCTCCCTAGGTACAATAGTATATAAATCTCTAGACCGTAGATATGTTTAGGGGATTAAACCTGAAAGTTGGGCCCCAAAGGAAGATTCAAGGCTTCTAGGGCCAAGAATGACACCTTGAACCACCACAAATGACCTCTCAAGGGAATCATTTTCCTCTAACTAGGTATATAGGTACCATTAGCACTTTTGAGCACCTGGTATGGGTCTCGAGGCCCTATAAATTCAAACAGGAGCATGCATGTGCTTTAAAACATGTGCATGTTCTTGTGATGAAATGCATTGGTGTTCTAAAGTGAAATATGTGTGACCCCGCTCAGAAATGCACACATGTTCTGAATCACATTCATGATCCTTCTTAGGAATGTGCAAGTGCTTTCAAGTTTGTGCACACTCTTTCTCAAGAGCACACACATTCTTGAAAATTTTGAGTTGGAAAGTGTGGTTGGCAGTTCAGGGAGCACCAATTGTATAGGATTAGCAACATGTGTGCATTCTTGTGCACCCCATTGCCACTTTTTTTTACCATAAACTTCGTGCAAGTGCTCTTAAGTACAAAGTATATAGATATAATAATTATGTTAGCCCAAAATGTAAGCTATAAAGGTTAATGAGAAGCTACATATAAAAGAAAATAGATATAAAAATTATGTTATTTTAAAATATAGATGTGTAAGATTGATTAGAAAAAATAAAAGATAATATTGTGTTCACAATGTTTTTTATCATATTTCAACTTTAATTAAATTTATTGCACCAATTAAAAAAACAAATTCAAATATAAATTTAATAAAAATTAAAAAAATATGTTTATAAAAAATAATATTCAACTTATTAACTATATTAATAATGTTAAATTTTACCCCAGATGGGGTGACACGTAGCCCAGGGGAGGCCATGAAGCCCCCTCACAGAACTTGCCATAAATATGGTCGGTCACCACCCTAATGCCTATTCTTGGATGGAGGACGACCATAAATTCCCGCAGAGAGAGGGAGGACAGTTCCCTCACACAAGATTAATGGCGGCCTCGATGATTAATTATTGGAGGGTGACGTTGGGTACGGGAGGTAGCAGAGCGGCCATATCTGCCCCTCAGTTAACTATCCAACTCAGTCATGGCATTCACCACTTCGCCTCAGTGCTCTGTCTCCTTGCTCTACTCGAGAATTTGGTTTTGGTCCAGTCAATTTTCTCTGGCCTCATAAGCAGATTTCTTCAACCTTCACGCTCCACCATGCCGAGAGAGAGAGAGAGAGGAGAGAGGAAAACCCAGACGAGGTCATGCCTGGTACATTCACGCAGCAAGGCAGAGACGCCTACACAATTTGGATAGGGCTATGTCCATAGTCCAGAATCAACTAACCGCGCGACCACATATGCCTCCAATGGCCTTCGTGGAGGAGGAATTCCCAGACGAACCAATTTATATTCCACCAGAGTCCCCCCTCTACACGGTCCTAGATGTCCATGATAGCCCCAACACCAATGTTGTTTCTACAGATGCAGTGACGACCATGGATGGCGCCACTTGCATTGTTCAGGAGGAACTCCTCATGACGGATTGTCGGGTTGAGCCTCCACCGCTGAACCCAATTGAGGATTGCAACCAGACTCCACCCAGCCTCTTCAGCCCAGAGAAAATGGAGTTTATTTTTGAAATTAGAGGTTATATGACGGAGCAACTCCACCAGCACACCCTTATCAGTAGCTACATCGACATGTTGTTTGATGCCTTCTTGAACGCGCAAGAAAAGCAGAGGTGCTCGACCTGCACGCAACCTTATGTGCTCAAACCCAGCGATGGTACTCTTCACGGTGGCTCTCTGGATGGCAGCTTCCATTATTCTCATAGCCCCTCTAATGTTTAATTATGCACAGTTCTTTGAGCCTCACTGGCACGGTGATGGAGTTTTCTTCTTGTCAACCTAGTTTGGTACTATGTTCAGTTTTTTGCCTAGTTTTAATTTTCAGATTTTATTAGTATGTCTAGTATGCGCAGATAGATTTGTCAGCACTACCACTCGCCACCTGCTCTAGTTTCCTACAAAATGGTAGGGCAAGTGGTGGCTTCCCTTTTTGGCTGAAAGAACAATTGGTTGCCACCTGCTTCGGTTTCCACTAGTTTGGCAGAACATGTGGCATGCCGGTGACATATATCAATTTTGTACAGTGACAACGCATTAATAAGGAAATACCCCCCTTTTTTATTTACAAAAAAAAAATAATGTTAAATTTTAAGTCAAATCGTGTTAGCGTGATTGGTTTTGATGGACTTCACCTAAAAAATACAACCATACTAAGGGTTGGTGTGACCCAAAATAAGTATGAACCTAGAGTAATTTTGACTGCTTAGATGTCCCTCACTAGTCTCATAATTCACAAACAAATTAACAAACAAAAAAATAATATTAAATTTTAAATTGTCAAAATTTTAATATAATATAATATTTGTAGAAAACTTGAATATACAAGAATATTAAAATATTCATTATTCAATTTATAAATGATAAATAAAATTTTAAATAAAATAATATTTAAAATTAATTTTTAGAATGTTTTTTTCTTAAATGAAAGAGCGAGAGCCAAAAATCACTAAAGTATTCTAACTGAATTAAATTAATCTAATAGTTAATGAGTTTTTACATTTAATAATCATATCTATTTTAACTAACTAATATAATTTGAATTTATTTCCGATTAAAAAAATATATTCAAACTTTTGACTTACTCTATTCAAGGATCCACTTAATCTTAAATAAAACTCATATATGAATTTGTAATTAAATTATAAGTATGGGCTCATTCAATTCAAAACTTTCGAGTGTAGAGAAGGGATTTCCATTAAATAGAACCTTTTCATTTTTATAGTAAGAAATTTCCATTTTTTGACCGTATATATTTTCAATAAATGGCATGCCTTTGAGGTAACTTGCACCAACCGGGTAGATTTTGTGTAACTTTTGGTAATACACTCTTTAAATTTTATTTTAATTTTGTTTTATTTATGATGTAATTTTTTTCATATTCCTACTAAATAAATACTTTTTAATTTATTTTCATGTTTATAATAAATAAATACATAAAATTTAAAACAAAATTAAAATTTTGAAAAAAATATTCATTATTGTAAGGTGGAACATAAGATGGTTATTTTTTTTTATTATAAAATAGGTGATTTGTTTAAATAGCCTTGACCCTCACCAAAGCTCCATGCTAATACTCCATAGTGGATTACAAAAATTCATGTCTAATTTTTTTTTAATAAAAGACAATGTGTACATGTTAAAAACACATGAATGTTTCTTAGTGCACATGCATTCCTAATGCATGAACATTTCTATTTTTAAAAACATATTAATAAATTGCAACCTATATCTATTCATTTTCTTACCAACACGTAAGGATTTTTCTCCACCAAGAAGAGAGCACTTCATCATATAGGCCCAAAATCTATGAGGAAAAGCAAGGCCCAAACATTGGCATCATTGAAACTTGACATTTTGCAAAGATAACCTCTCATTTTCAATTATATTAGATTTTACATGTCATTTTTATAATTTTAAAATTTTAGAAATTTATATATATTTTAAGAAATTTTGTTATTGTTTAATTGTGATTATTATTTTATTATTATGGAGAAAAACTTTATTAAAAACCCAAATCATAATTTTTTAAAAGATCTATACAATGAAATTAATCAATGTCTAAATGAAATTAAAAGTCTAATTGGGGAGCTTAGGAACATAAGAGAGATAGTGTATTTCATTGGCCAATTCACTTACACCATTGTTGCTTCCATTGGCCAACTATATAATATATACGAATATAGGTCCATGATGATAAAGTGCTACTCAATTGAAATTAGTAAGGAAGAGGTAAAAAAAATTGAATATAAGCAAAGAGAGTATTGTTTATTTGTTCATTGACACTAGAACCAACAAAGAGCCTAATTCAAGAAAGAGGAATCTTTGCATGGACTAGTGCACATTCCTAACATGGAGACACAACTGGATAGATTGATAATTTATGGTATTTGATAAACCTCCCTACAGTAACAGGGAGGTTCCATTGTATTTTCTTCATAAATTTTGGGCCAAGTTCATTCTAGATCTCCATGTCAATTATTTTAACATTGGAGAATTCCAAGGGGATGGTCTTAGCTCTTCTCAGGATCAAAGAACCACTAGAAGTAAGCCATTGAGAGGGTTGGCCTCTTGTAGGTGATTTCCTAAAGTCCCCCCACCCCCACCCATCACGTCTACCCCAGCTTGGAGATAGGATTTAGATGACTAGTACTATAGTATCGTCCCTAACATCTAGTCTAGTTCAACATAACACAATGAATATGTCCTTAGACCACTAGACAAGAGCATTATGGTTTACGAGGCCTTAACCATCATCGAAGAATAAAAACTAGTCTCTTAGGATCTTATTGAAGCTTCTCTAGATCAAGAGCCTTGAAAAAGTACTCAGAACAGTGTGTTGAGGAATAAAGAAGGTAGGGGGGACATAATGGCCTTAATTCCTATTGAACCTTCTCAATATTGAGCACCATAAACAAGTCTTTCTCTAGGAATTCTTTGACATTCGACCTAAATATGGGCATCATTATTAGTTCTCGGGCATCGTGGATGGGTGTTGGGTCTAACTTCTCTTGGGTG
>JASDQU010883933.1:11126-26020 GCA_032191745.1 Picea mariana | reverse complement strand
TACTCTTGATTTTGACCAGTGGCAACAAGGAGATGATATAATTATTGATACTTTCCAAACACCCAAGGTTGACCTAGTCCCATATTTTCTTGATGATTTTCGGTCATACCTTGAGGATTTTGATGAGTACTCCTCTGATCACTTGAATTTATTTCATGAAGAAGATTATAAACCACCGTTGTGCTCAGATCTTGATAGGAGTAAGGACTTCATTTGCCCAGAGAAGGATCCTTGTGACAACTTTCTCCAACCACCTTTGATTAATTTACATTTTTATGCCTCTAAATGTGTAGTTGGTGAGTATGTTTTTTGTTTTAAGTTTCTTTTGAGGAAAACCCTAGAGTTCAAGGGTGGGTTGAATACTTTAAGAATAAGTCTTTCATCTCATCTTTTCAACTTTCCCTTAAAGGTTTGTCAGTCATCTACTAGATCCTTGTCAATGCTTTCCCAGGCTTCAAATTGTGAGGACGTCTTAGGTAGCCATCCTTCAGACCTTTTGAGTCAGTTTTCTAAACCTTTGACTTTTCATGATCCCTTTCTAAAGTGGATTGATCACTTTTCTCATAGAATGAATTGGCATGATTTTATCCCTTCCACCCGCTTCCATGAGTTAGACTTTATTATTCCTGACGATATGATACATTCTCTAACCCATGTTATTGTTGTGCTTAACTTATCACTGTTTTGGTTTATGATGAAGCACAAAGGTAGCTATTGTGGGACATTGTTGGATTGGTTTCACTGGTCATTTGACTACACTTAACATCCATCCAATAGGTAAGTATAGGTAAGTAGGCGTTTGCATTCATTGTACATACCATTTGTATTTCATGCTAGAATAGTTTGCTTCCACATTTGTATATATGCTTGCTTTCGTTTTATATATATGAGTTGGGGGTGATATCACCACCCCAAATGACTGCTAATAGTTTATGTTGAGATCAAGCAGGTTACAGGTTATGCCAGAGATGTTGGAGTTCTCATGTGCTCTACGGTGAGCACATGTCCCTGATTTGGAGCCAGATGTTATCCCCCACATTAGGGATAACTAAGGAGATTATGTCTCGAGGCCCACAGGTCCTAGACATGGAGTACCGAGAGCCAAATAGACTTGAGCATGGCCCCGGAGGGCCCATCTTTTCTTCCTTTAGCGCCTCCATTTTGTTGGCAGCAACATCCATCACCTCGGCCTAGTCCTGTAGCAGAGATGGATCTTGCTCCATGAGGTAATGAGTCTGGGTATCATGGTATGTGTCACTTTGATCCTCAAAACCTTTGAATATGTGCATTTAGTTCTTTTTGTTTCTAACAGGTGCTTGGATATTACACTTATCCACTTGACCATGTCTGGGGGGATTCATGAAAAGTCATCATCCGCTCCCTTCATACTTACCACTTTCCATCTTACTTCCGCTCATCCATCCCATTACACTGGTCAGGGCATTGGGTTGGCTAATTATTTAAGGGTTGCACCTTACCTTGTGGGAAGAAGGGGCTAAAGTCTCGGAGGGTAAAATTAGTTGGCAAAAGATAAAAGCCTAGAAAATAAAACCTCAAGATGCTTCGCCCAGGGATCCCCAAGAAAGCAATAAAAGGCTTCTCAACAAGAAATAGAGGGACCCATAAAAGTAATAAAACAAGACCTAGTCAGAGGATAGGGGGTCTCATCACAAGCCAGCATATTAGTTCCATGGGAATCTAGCAGTATGACACTACTAGTAGCTGGTTACCATGCCAGGGTAGTGGCTCTTGGTAGCATGGCCAAGAGAAACGTGGTCTCTTCACGAGCCAACCTTCTCATTTTCGTGAAAGTGCTTGTGGGTAACATTGCCACCATTGGTCACCACGCCAGGGCAGTGTCCCCTGATTATCTTCTTGAAAGAAAAAGCAATAAAGAATAAAGATAAAAGGCATGAATGGGCTTGGAAACATTTGTATCCAGGAAAGGTGCAGCTCACCCTCTACAGAGGCACCCACAGGTAAGCCATGCATTTCCCTGCTATCACTGCACCCCTTGTCCAGACATCCCTTGTCCACCTCATCCATTAACATGATGGATTTTATTTCTCCCGAGAACATCCCACATCCAATGAACACTAGCCCAATAGGATGCCCTGTCACTTCTTCCAAACTTGGCTTGTAGATTTGTGTAATGTCTTTGAGCACTTGACTGATTAAAATGGGTGTTATGCACATGTTTAATAATATTGATGATTAGATGTGATTGACATTGCTATGATCCATGTGACTTATGATCCCATGGAGGGTGTATCTTTTGATGTGCAGGACCATACCCGATGGACAGGTACCCTTATGGACAGGTACACATGGGGAGATGATTAGTTTGGACCTCCATGGGGCTGGAAGCCCATCAGATGGATGTTGACACCCCAACAGGGGGCAGAGACAAATCAGAGGGTTTGCACCAGAGAAGAGGAGGGTGTTCCACCAGAGGCAGCCTGGAAGAGACTTACCCATGGGGGTTGTGCCCTCTCCACTGGGACGTTTTCCTTGGAAGGCCCATGACATCACCCAAGACATCTTATAATGTCATCCAGCGATATGGTAGTTTTGGGAGGCAGTTGTGGCATATTTGGCACGTGTGGCAACTTCCAGAGGCCCAAGGAGGGCTAACGTTTTGCTCCAGGAGGCCCACATTGCCCTAAATATGGATAACATCACCCTAAAGGGGCATGGCGTCACCTTTATTTGCTTGATTAAGGTTTCATTATGACATTTTAATATAAAACAATATTATTTTATATTTTGGCCTTGTTTTCCTTTTGGTGACCTAAAATTTAATTGAGGTCATTGCTATTGTATAAATAGAGAGCTAAAACTCTCTTATTTTCATCATCTTTCACTCACCACTTGGTGAGGTCTAAAAGTCTCAGCCCTTCTAGGGTTTGTGGCTGAAATTGTGGCACACTTGTTGAAGGAAGGCTTATATTAGCTATTTTTGGCATTTTTCTTGGTGGAAGGTTTACAACTAGGGTTTGGCTTGATGATACTTGGTAAATGTAAGTGAATTTATGAAATCCTTCCCTTACTTGAATGGTTATAGTATTTTACTTGCATTTTGTTAATGAAATTGTTGAATTAAACCCTAGGGAATAAGCACATGTTGGTGTTCTTATTTCATGTCCCTACTAGATTATGCCAATTAGCCATTTTTACCTATTGAAGAAATTTCTAGGGCCTTGCCTTTGCAACACCTTACCTATGCTCTTCAATCCTAGTCATTTTTTTATCCTATCATTGAGCTAGAGAAGGAGGAAAATGCACTAAGGCCTAGGATTTGTACACCTTAGTGAGTCGTTTTCCCCTAGGGTTTGATTGTTGAAGCCTTGGCTCAACAACACTTCACCGTCAAACCCTCTTGTCTCTAGCCCTCCATTATCATTGTGCTTCCTCAACATTTGCCTCTACCTTTGACTCCATTTTCCCTATCAATGCACTGATCTAAGACCTTTATGCTTGAGTGCCTTGATCACAAACTTCAAACAACCAATACCTTTGAACAATTGCTAACATCTTCTAACCCTAGCCTAGACTAACCTACTAACCCTATTGTTGACATTATCCATTTGATTTATAGTTATACTTTGCAGCAATTTAGCTTCTTTAAGCAAGTTGAACAATTGGCTAATGCATGATAGTCTTTGCTTCTAAATGAATGATGGTATTATGATATTGATGATAAAACATTCTTTCTCATTTTGAAGCTTTCTTTAGCATTTATTGTGAAGTGATGCATTGTGACTATTGCTATTGTACATGATTGATTTGCTTCATCAATATTCTCAGTCAATTGTTTTATACCAGAAAGTCCTTGATTATATGAAGTATTAACCAGCAAGTGATATTGCATATATATAGTTTTCTTGTTGCTTTGTCTTGGGAAGGTACACTTCTGGTTATCATTATCTTTATTGGTTGTTTAGCTGGACCTTCTAATCGGTGGTGACTTGTGAGGGGGGAAATTTTACTTAGCCATAAGCCTTTTCCTTCTCAAAGCCCTAGGTCACCGGGGACATCTCCCCTGGGCCTACCACCCTAAATAAAAAGAGATACCATGTTGAGGTGACAGTGATAGGGTAGTCTACTATTGCGTCAGTTTGTCTTCTTTACTTTCCTTTTATCCTACAAAGTACAAACTGTGTGTTAACAAGCCCAAAAGACATGACCAAAAATTCATAGTGTCCATAGTGACACTAAAAAGCAGTCTTGGAGATATCTTTCTCCCTCGTTTTTATCTGATGGTAGCCAGAGCGCAAGTAAATCTTTGTGAAATACACTGCCCCATGGAGCTCATCCAATAGCTCATCAATCTGTGGGATGGGGTATCTATTTTTTATTGTCTTCTTATTTAGAGCCCTGTAGTCAATACACATGTGCATTGTCCCATCTTTCTTTTTCACAACCACTACTGAAGATGCAAAGGGACTGGAACTTGGCCTGATGTGGCCCATGTCTAACAATTCTTTAATGGCCTTTTCAATTTAATATTTATATTTCTTGGGGTGCCTATAGGGAGTGGTGATGACATGTTTCGAACCCTCCTCCAATTATATGATATGTTCAAACCCCCTATCTGGTGGGTGGTATAGGCTCAAATACCTTGATGTGCATGTCAATGATATTCTGGATCTCTGGTGAGTAGTGAGTCTCCCCCTTCTTGTCTACCCTGACTGATATTCTACACTCTACTGCATAAACAATGTCTTCTCTCCTGAAGATGCCTTCCATACGTTTGGTTTTCATCACTCTCGATGTGTTTCCTGTCATACCCCTGAGAACCACCATTTTCACATTTTCTTCTGTGAAGGACATGTTATCACCATTTAAATTTTTGGTGTAAAATCGAGATTCCAGGGTTTAGAGAGGTGCTAAACTGATTTGGAAGTCACATAAATTTGGGGAAGTGTCATAAAATGGAAAAGGAGATTAAATTTGGTGGAGGCGTTAAGAAAACTGGGCTCTAAAGGATGTAAATCACCATTCGCTAAGATCAACGATTGGGAGAGATTTCAGAGTTTGAAACAGCGCGGAGGTTAAAATATCTAAGCGGTCCTGAAATTTTAACCGTGGTTTCCCTGCAAAGGTACGTGGCATCTTCAGGTGCATTTCGAGGTGAAAAGCGGGTAGATTCAAAACCACCCCATCACACCCCCAAAATCACGTGTTAAATGTCATTAATTGGGTCTAATCCGAGGGATACATGTGACAATGAAACTTGATGGCAAGTCAAATCATCCCGAGAACCGTGCTTGTGTACCATTTGTCCACGTAATGCCAAATAAGCGCCGCCAAATAACCGATTTGATACTCATCATTGAAAAATGATAGCCCCCATAAGGATTTTCATCAGTAGCCAATGATTATAATTGATGTGGACTGTTACTCAAAACCCAGGTGAGATTACTCTATTTTGGGAAATTAACGGCTTATTCCATAATGACATATCTGCAAATCGAGTCGCTCGTCCAACTCATATGCAGTTTGAGGGAAATAGGCCCATGTTTCCTGACAAACCATAGGGAGCCGAGGAGAAAGATTCAACAGTTTTAAGAAAATCAGGAAATTCGAAGAACATGACAGAATCATCAAATAAAAAGAGAGAAAGGCATGTTGCACAAATCCTAACAACAAAATCTCATGCAAAATCTGTCGATGAGCCAAGATTAGGCGAAGAGATCAGGTTGAATCCTATTATGAAGTATTTGATTATTAATGGATATGCGTATGGATACAACACACAAGTTGGTGTAAGCAAAAGGAAAAAACAACGAAAGGAGGAGGTTAAAGCTAGAACAGTCAAAAGCATTGAAGAAAATTAGCCCATTTGGCTTGACACGTTAAAGGAAGAGATTGAAAATCTAAAATAGGAATACATAGCTTATAAATCTTCATATGATTTCAGGAGTTGACCCCATTGCCCAATGGCCCTGTTCTCTTGTTTGTCCTACCAAACCTCTTTTAAAAAACCTGGCCTATTGTAGAATCTGACCTCTGCCTATCCATTGCTAGATCTTTTCGGATATTTTCGGTCTCTACATGTTTGAGAGAGACCTTTCTGATTGGAAGGGTCAAAATCCAACCTAAAGTTGGTTTGTAGGTTACCTTGGCATTTCTTTGATGCAGCCCAAAGAAATTACTGAGTGCTAACATTCTGGCACCGTTGTCGAAGAACGAAGGAGAAATATTCCCTGGGAGAAATGAAAAAGTTCAGATCTGAGTACTAATGGTGAAAAGTATTCAAACACAGAAAGGCTATACATCATTCAACTGGCGACTCCATTTTCAAGAATCTAGAATTCAAAATTTTCATGGCGACTCCACTGCCCAAAGACTCAGTAGCCTGGAGATTTTATTGACGACTCCACTCAAGATTTAGATGTAATTCAGAGACTCCACTGGAAGATGATATCCCTTGACAGAGGTATGAAAGGACATCATGGAAGAAAACAAGTATCTAAAGTTGAGTTTTTTCTAAGACATAATATTTTTTGCTGTTAATTACCTTTTGTCCTTTCCTGAACATGCTAAACAAATTTTTCTTTACCTGTTGCGTTCAAATGATGATCATGAAAATCTTGAAATTGTATATACTCCTCTTAAAGTTATACATATATCTCCTCAATTTATCACTGATTTTGATCAAAATTTTCCATCTGGGCCATGTAATGACCATAGCCAAGTTGATGAGCCTCATGAAACCAAGGCTGATGTCTCACCTTTTGTACTTGATCCAACACCCTCCAAGATTCAACATAGATACATTCCTTTAAAATTACCTCACATCCTTCATGACTTTCCTCCAAAGCACTATAAGTACCTACATGCGTTTGATGGAGAACCTAATGCCATCACAACTGAAAAACACATCGAATATTTGGAACTTTTTATAGATTTGTTTGAGATTGATCATGATGATGTTTGTACGAGGGCCTTCTCTCAATCCTTAAAAGGGGATACCAAAGACTGGTTTAAACATTTGCAGCCAGAGACAATTAGCTCATGGGAGGAATTGAAGAATGTCTTTTTGAAGTTTTGGGGCAAGAAGAAATCTTTGGATCTACAGCTTACAGAGTTCTATGCCTTAAAAAACCAGAGCAATGAAACTATTTCTACATTCAGTAGAAAGTTTTCCAGTATTTATTACAATTTGCTCAAAGAAATTCAACCCATTGAAGCTGCTGCCATGCTCCATTATACAACAACTCTTCATCTAGATTTGTCTTTCCTCTTGATGGAAAGAAGACCTAAGTCCTTACAAAAAATGTTTAATGATGCTCAGGAGACTCAACACAATATCCAAGCATGTAAATAGATTCAAAATGAGGAGTTGGATGCTAAAGAACATGATAGTGAATATGAACAGAAAATAGTTGATTCGAATCTTGAGCGGAGAGTTAATAATATCATATGCCCTCTTGAAGTTTTAAATGCTAATGATTTTGCAAATGATTATGTTCTACTTATTGAAAGAGAAGGCGCTAATGTAGCTTCTAATCCATCCCATTATAAGCATGGGGCTGATTGTTTTATGTATTCATTTGTAGACAGTCAAGAAGATGAATTTGCAAATTAGCTTGTTGAAGAGCGGGTTGATGTTCTAAGATTTTCCTTGTTAGATGACATTGCAGATGTTGTTGATTTGTCTATATATGATGAATATGATGATGATTATGATGTTGACTTCCTAGAACAACCAGTTGCATGTTCTCTATCAGAAAATGTTCCTTTTCAGCAATGTAATGAGACCAATCAGCCTACATATCACAGTTACAAAGAAGAAAGTATTGAATCAGTTGAAGGAAATTCTTTACCTTTATGCTTTTCTTCATTTAAATTGTTCAAAAAAAATTCTAAGATCATCACTGAAGCAAAGGAATGTGTGTTGATGCTTGTTATCCTGACTTTTTGGGATAACTAGGAGATCATGTCTCGAGGCCCACAAGTCCTAGACATGGAGTACCGAGAGGAGGATTGACCTAAGCATGGCCTTGGAGGGCCCACCTTTTCTTCTTCCATTGTCTTTATCTTGTCAGCAGCAGCAACATCCATCACCATCAGCTTGGTCCTGTATGATAAAGGTTCTTGCTCTGTGAGGTAATTAGTCCAGGTATCATGGTATGTGTCACTTTTGATCATTAAAACCTTTAAATATATGCATCTAATTCCTTTTATTTCTAACGACTGCTTGGATCTTACATTTTCCCACTTGACCATGTTTGGGGGGATTGACAAGGTGCCCTATCAAGCCTGTGTCTATAGGTTTTGGTTTTCCACTAGGGGGATTTCTGAAAAGCCATCGTATGCTCCCATCATAGCACCATTGTTTCATCTTATTTCATGCTTACTTATCCCATTCCCCTTGTCCGGGCATTGGGTTGACCTATTTTTAGGACTGCACCTTACCTCGTGGGAAGAAGGGTCTAAAGGCCTAGAAGGTAAAAGAAAGCTGGTAAAAGATAAAATCCTAAGAATAAAACCTCGAGATGCTTCACCCAGGGATTCCCAAGAAAGCAATAAAAGGCTTCTCAGCAAGAAACAAGAGGGACCCGGAAAAAAAAATAAAACAAGACCTAGTCAGAGGATAGGGGGTCTCATCACGAGCCAACATATTAGGTCCATGGGTACCTAGCAGTATGACATTGCCACCAGCTGGTTACCACGCCAAGGCAGTGACTCTTGGTTGCATGGATAGGGGAAAGGGGGTCTCATCATGAGCCAGACTTCTCATTTCTGTGAAAGTACTTGTGGGTAAAGTTGTCAGCTCTGGTCACCATGCCAAGGCAGTGTCCCCTGATTATTTCTTGAACAAAAAAGCAAAAAAGAATAAAAGAATAAAGGAAAGAATGGGCTTGGAAAGAATGCATCCATGATAGGTACAACTCGCCTTCTACAAAGGCACCCACAGGTAACACTTTGCATCCTTCACCCCTACTGTACCCACATGCTTGGACATCCCTTGACCACTTCATCCAATTACATGGCTTGGATGAGGTCTTTTCTGGGAAATTTTATTTTCCAGTGGACACTAGCCCAATATGACACCTTGTCCTTTTCCCCAAACTTGTATTGCAGGCTTGTGTAACATCTTTGAGTTGTTAACTCCTGTATTAGGGATTTTATGCATATGTTAAATAATATTGATGATGAGATGTGATTGACATTGCTATGATCCATGTGACTGATGAGCCCAGGGAGGGCGTAGCCTTTGATGTGCAGGACCATGCCCTACAGACAGGTACCATTTGGACCGGTACACATGGGGAGATGATCAGTTCGGACCTCCATGGGGCTGAAGAGCCTACCAGATGGATGTTGAGACCCCATCAAGGGGCAAAGACAAGACAGAGGTTGATCAGAGGCTTTGCACCAGAGAAAAAGAGAACGTTCCACCAGAGGCATCACGACATAGCTTGACCTAGGGGTTGAGACCTTTTCAGTGAAATGTTGGCCTTGGAAGGCCTAGGACATCACCCTTGATGACCATGACATCATCCAACCTATTGGACATCTTGGGAGGCAGATTGGGCAGCAGTGGCACGTGTGGCAGGTTGGAGAAGCCCAAGGAAGGCTAATGTTTTTCTCCAGGATGCTTCATTTTCCCTAGAAGGGGCTAATGCCTCTCTTAGAGGGGATTTTATTCTCTTTTCAACTTAATTAGGGTTTAGATTTGACAGTTTAATGTAAAATAATATGATTTTGGTATTTTGGCCTTGTCAGCCTTTTACATGACCTAAAATGTAAAGTAGGTCATGGAATGGTATAAATGAAGGATTTTCACCTTCATTTTTTCATCATCACTCATTCATTCCATAAGGAGGTCTGAAATTTGCACCCTATCTTGGGTTATTAGATGATTTAGTGATGCGCACTTGTTGAAGGAAGGCAATTTTGGCATATTTTGGTTTCTCTCTTGAAGGAAGGTGTTACAACTAGGGTTTGCACATTTATTTCTTCGTGAATTGCAAGTATTTTTCTACAAAACTTCTTGAATGAATGGTTGTAGTTTAATTTCTTGCATGTATTTATGATTATTGCTGAACAAAAACCCTAGGTGACAAGCACACAAGTAGGTCCCTGTCTCATGTCCCCTAATAGAGAGATTTTCAACCATTGATAGAGAAGAGAGAGCCTAGTCGTAGCTACACCCTCTTTATCTCTTCATTTATTGTTAGCCGTACTATTCTGAAGCCAAGAAGAGTGAGACATCCCTGGACTAGGTCTACTACAATAGGGTCGTACTATTTCTAGGGTTTGCTGAAAGGCCTTGCTTTAGCAACACCTCACCTTATCAAAACCTCTTGTTTTGGTTATATTTTATTGTTATTGAGCTAGTCGTTTGTCGGGAAGGAGGAGAGAGCACAAGGCCTTGCTTTAGCAACACCGGAGTGAGCCTCTCTCCCCTAGGGTTTCAATTTTGAGGCCTTGCTTTAGAAGCACCTCAAAAAATTTCCCTCTAGTCCTTGAAATCTTGCCTCTTTAAACCTTTGCGTCTTTCACTTATGATTCCATTAAACCCTAAAGCACTAATCTGAAAGTCTTCTAACGTTGAAGTGAAGCTGATCAAACAACTCTCTAAAAAATTTTAAATTTCAAACCCTAACCTACTAACCCTAAGTTGTTGACGTCATCTTTGGATATTTCATCTTTAATGCAGCAACGTTTTACTTTATGAGCAATTGAATGGTGGTTTAAATCATTTATTAAATGAAGTGTTGATTGGTTTCATTGAATGCCACATCGTTCCAACATTTATTGGTGAAGTGTCACATCTTTTCATTGCTATTGATAAACATTGACTTCGTCGACATTTATTGTTAACTACTTATATATATATATATATATATATATTTATCAGATAGTCTTATGAAGTACTAACCCATTGAAATATAGCTTGCATATATCAGTTTATTGTTGCTTTGTTCCAGGCAGATGTTCTTCATTGGGGATTTACTCTATTATTGGTTGTTTAGCCGGGACTATCTGTTTTGGTGGTGACTTGTGAAGGGAGAAATCTTACTTTTGTCCTTTTAGCCTTTTCCTCTTCAAAACCACAGGTCACCAGGGACGTCTCCCTTGGGCCTAACCTCCCTAAAGAGAAATAACCTCCCCATTGTGGTGACATTGGGCAGGATTGGTTCTTGTTACGCTAGTTTGGCCTTCCATCTTATAGCCTTTTCTCCTAGCTACAAACTGTGCGATAACATTTTGGTGTTGTTGCCGGGGAACACTGAGTCAATTCTCCTCATAATGACAAACCTCTTTGCCAAGTCTTGCCTCAGAGCCTTATCTTACAAGCGTACCTGGAAACTCCACTAGGGTGTTTTCCCTTATCCTTTGATAGTTTCAGGAAAATTATCTGGTGACTCCACTAATTTTTCCAAGGTGCCACCTTACTCTCAAAATCTGTGATATTTCCAAGTTATGGGATCATGGCACATTGGGAACAAATGTATCAAACTATTGATTTCAAAAATTTTCAAGGATACCCAAATTACTTTGATACAAAATGGATGAACAATTATCCAAGATTATTTGGCCTCCCAACTCCTCACATTGTAAATATTTTGGATTATATGAGCGAGACAAAATTGGGAGGAGAGCATGCTATTATAAAATTGTTCTTACTCACGTTGCCACCCTACTCACAAGATCATTTTAAGGGTTGTTGCAAGGACAAGGGTATATCATCTTTCATACACCTCATCAGTGGGTTTATAAACCTTACCAAGCCACATTTCCAAACATATGAAGATGTCCTTCAAAACCTCATGGTAGCCTTAGACGACAAAGGATTCACCATTGAGATTGTAGAAGATCTAAGGAAAGTGTATCATGATCAATACCAAGAATCCTCTTATATAAAAGACAAGGTTTATGAAGACCATTGTCAACCCCTTGAAGCGGAGCAAGACCTCTCCCATAATCCAATAGAATGCAGTGAAGATGTACCTAGAAAAGTGAATTATGAGGATGAAGCACCAGTAACCGCTCCTTCATCCGACAAAGCTCTCCAAGATCCTATTCTATTTGCAAAAAATGAAGAGAATGAGGTAATTTATTTCCTTCTCGAAATTTTTGATGATACCTTATTCTATGACTCAAACAATAAAGAGAAAATGGAGCCCTCGGACAAACTAGAAGATGTAGAGGCAAGTCTTCCACTTGATGAAGACATCTGAGTACTTGAATCTCCTGCACAGAAAGAAGCGAGCCAGGTGAGTTACTTCCCTTTCCAATTTTTTAATGATTCTCTATCTTATGATGTGGAAAGTGAAGATGTTTCGGATGTTTTAACCCCTTCATGTTATGATGAAGGTAATGACTTTGTTGATAATTTTGATGAATTCATACATGTCGGAAAACATAGATGGGATATGATTAGATATGATGGAAATACCATGTACGACATTGATGGTCCTTTCCAAAATTTACCTTTGCGTTTATCACATGAAGTTACTAATAATTTTGACATTTGGCAACAAGAACCTAACCCTATTAAGACACCCAAGGATGACTTGATGCGATGCTCTCTGAATAACTTTCGGTCATACCTTGAGGACTTTGTTGACTATCCATCTGAGCACTTAGATTTATCCTATGAAGAAATTTATCAACCTTCGTTCTTCTTGGACCTTGATAAGAGAGAAGAGGTTACTTCCGTAAAATAGGATGCTTGTGATAAGGTTTTCTACCTCCATTTGATTACTTTACCTAGCTATGTCACTAAAGGTATGGTTTGGAAACATGTCCCTTATCCCAAGTCTTCTAAAAGACAAAACCTCATTCTGGATTTTAGGGGAAAGTTGAGTACCTCAAGAAGAAGCTTATTTTCACAGTATTACAGCTTCCCCTTAAGAAATTGTTAGTCATCCTTTCATATTTTGCTAAACCCTTCTCAAGCCTTAAGTCATGAAGACGTCCAAGGTAGCCAACATTCAGATTCCTCAAGTTAGTTTCCTGAACCTTTGACTTTCCGCGATCCATTCCTGAGATGGATTGTGCACTCTCCTGAGAGTATGTATTGGGATCACTTTTTCCCTCCCACCCGCCTCCATGAGTTATACTTTGAGATTTCCGATGATATGATATACATTCTAACTCATGACATTTTTGTGCTTGATTTATCACTATTTTGGTTTATGATGAAGCAAAAAGGCAGGTATTGCGGGACATTGTTGGATTGGCTACACTGGTCGTTTGACTACATCGAACATCCAGCCAACATGTAAGTAAAGGTAGGTACTTTGCTTTACATCCACATATTGATTGTTTTATTATATATATCTATATATGTTGGGGTGTCATTACCACCCCAATTTTGTTACTGATGATTCTATTGAGATCAAGCAGGTCTGCAGGTTATGCCAAAGATGTTGAGGTTCTCATGCCCTCTATGGTGAGCACATGTCCCCGAGTTGGAGCCAGATGTTATCCCCACTTTTTGGGATAACTAGGAGGTCATGTCTCGAGGCCCACAGGTCCTAGACATGGAGTACCGAGAGCAATATTGACCTAAGCATGGCCCTGGAGGGCCCACCTTTTCTTCTTCCATCGTCTTTATCTTGTCAGTGGCAGCAACATCCATCACCATCGGCTTGGTCCTGTATCAAAAAGGTTCTTTCTCCGCGAGGTAATTAGTCTAGGTATCATGGTATGTGTCACTTTTCATCATTAAAACCTTTAAATATATGCATCTGATTCCTTTTATTTCTAACGACTACTTGGATCTTACATTTGCCCACTTGACCATGTTTGGGGAGATTGACAGGGTGCCCTAGCAAGCCTGTGTCCGTAGGTTTTGGTTTGCCACTGGGGGGATTTTTGAAAAACCATCGTCTGCTCCCATCATAGCACCATTGTTTCATCTTATTTCCCGCTCACTTATCCCATTCCCCTTTTCCAGGCATTGAGTTGACCTATTTTTAGGACTGCACCTTACCTCATGGGAAGAAGGGCTAAAGGCCTAGAAGGTAAACGCAAGCTAGTAAAAGATAAAATCCTAAGAATAAAACCTCGAGATGCTTCACCCAGGGATCCCTGAGAAAGCAATAAAAAGCTTCTTAGCAAGAAACAAGAGGGACCCAGAAAAATAATAAAACAAGACCTAGTCAGAGGATAGGGGGTCTCATCCCAAGCTAGCCTATTAGGTCCATGGGCACCTAACAGTATGACATTGCCACTAGTTGGTTACCACGCCAGGGCGGTGACTCTTGGTTGCATGGCCAGGGGAAAGGGGGTCTCATCATGAGCCAGCCTTCTCATTTCTGTGAAAGTACTTGTGGGTAAAGCTGTAATCTCTGGTCACCATGCCAAGGCAGTGTCTCCTGATTAGCTCTTGAAAAAAAAAATAAAAAAAATAAAAGAATAAAAAAAGAATAAAGGCAAGAATGGGCTTGGAAAGAATGCATCCATGAAAGGTACAACTCGCCTTCTGCAAAGGCACCCACAGGTAACACTTTGCATCCTTGGCCCCTACTACAGCCACATGCTTGGACATCCCTTGACCAGTTCATCCACTTACATGGCTTGGATGAGGTCCTTTGGGAACTTTCCTTTTCCAGGACATCCCTTGACCAGTTCATCCACTTACATGGCTTGGATGAGGTCCTTTGGGAACTTTCCTTTTCCAGTGGACAGTATCCCAATAGGATGCCTTGTCCTTTTCCCCAGACTTGTATTGCAGGCTTGTGTAACATATTTGAGTTGTTAACTGATGTATTAGGGATTTTATGCATATATTTAATAATATTGATGATGAGATGTGATTGACATTTCTATGATCCCTGTGACTGATGAGCCCATGGAGGGCATAGCCTTTGATGTGCAGGACCATTCTCGACGGACAGGTACCATTTGGACCGGTACACATGGGG
>JASDQU010883931.1:0-33846 GCA_032191745.1 Picea mariana | reverse complement strand
TTCTAGAGTGTTAAACCTCGTGCACTTTCTTGTTGATCCAACGACTGTCGAGCCTGTGTTCAAGATCTGATGGCTGAGATTCTTTCGCCTTTTTCACGCTTCCTTGTTTCGTTCTGAAGTGGTTTCCTGCCTTGGAGCCGTTCGCAGGATGAATTGCATGGCTTCAATGGCTGTTCTTTGTGCCTGAGATGCGTTCTTTACACCTGTGGAAGAAAGATTCGTGAATCTTTCAAAGATTTGAAAGAATTTCACGATTTCTTCATGATCTGCTACAATCTTTGACAAATTTGAGCAATATCTTGAAATCTTTAAATGATTCTGCCTTTCGCATGAATCTTTAACAATTTTGGACGTTTTCTTCAAGTTCTTTAAACATTTCTCATTCTACAGCTCTTCTACGTCAATCTTTGACGGTTCTTTAAAAGAAAATTGTGCAGGTTTCTTCTTCTGCGTTTTCTGCTTCCTCTGCTAGCTTCTTGCGGCGATCTTTAAAGAGTGTTGCAGACATCTCTCCAACCCTTGTGAAAAAACTGTGTCCCGTGCTCTCAAGATGCATGTAAGCTCTGCGCTGTGAGGATCGTGTTGCTCTCCCGACTGTGTGAAGAGGCTTACTGCTGAAGCTATGATACCATGATAAATTGTGAAGCAAAGAGAGATGCAGAGATAAAAGAATAGTATATTGAAATGTATGAAGAAGTACAGAACTCAGAAGATTGGTTACAATGTAACATGGTTGAGCTATATATGCTCAAGCAAGACAAAAATAGAAAGTACAATTGTCCAGTACAGCTGGCAGTGTACGGTCATACTGTTGAGGGTACAATATATTTAACAGAACCGAGAGTTGTTAATAATTTTCTTGAATCAAGAAATACTTTAAGAAACAGTATTTATCAAAAAGTTACTAAAACCTACAACTAATCAACATGTACAACTAATCTATTCATCTTCATCAGAATATTCATTGCTAGAGGTGTCTTCTCCATCAGAATATTTATTGTTAGAGGTTTCTTCTCCTTCAGTGTTGACTCCAACTTAATAAATTCGGGAGGGAGTTGATCGCAGGCTTTGAGAAGAATTGCCTCATCGTGGTTATACTTATAAATGACATCAGCTTTGGAATCAGATGTAATCCATGGATGTCTGAGACCTACGAGAATGACATCACCTACACTAAGATGAACGCATTCATGCCTTAACCTGGAATAGCAGCGATGCTCACCCAATATTGCAACAACTTGTCCATATACTTGCCCATTTTTTTTAAAAGCCACTTCTCTGCGCATGACGACTGCTTCACTTCTTCGCCTTTTGCTATTTTTATCTCCCTTGCCCTTCCTCTCACAAACAGTTCCTATCATTGTCTTCCACTCTTCCACATCCCAATCAGTATCCGTAGAATCATGTTTTTGTGCCATTTTTGTATCAGTAATTATTAACGTGACCCGTTTATATCCTCTCGGCGATGTTTTTCACTAATGAATAACGGATGATAGGCTCACAGATGTTTTTCACTAATGAATAACGGATGATAGGCTCACGGGATTTTATTTAGTATCCATGGACGCGTCGTTTCCGTGTACAAAGAGCTTTACCAGTAAGTTTCTTCTTTACCAGCTTTGAAGGATGTTGAAATCTGAGTTAGAACGAAAGTAAGTTAACGGAACGGTCACATTTATATCCTTAATATATTATAGCTTTGCCTTTAATATCAATGAGCATTAGTCAGCTTGTTTTGTCAAGATTGATTGAGACGGACATAAAGATTATGAATTGGTTAAGTTTTGATATATGTATTGTTTTAAACATTATTTTGATCAAATTGTTGTTATATATAATATACAGTTTGATCGGGTCTAATGGTTAAGAACATGTGTTTCTTTTTAAGAAGTTATATGTTTAAATCAAGAGGGGTAGGATAGGGTATGTATATCTCAGTATCCAATCAAATTGTTGGGCTGAAAGAATCTCTTGTCTCAAAAAGATATGCTAGCAAATTTTTTCAAACACAAAATTAAAGAACAAGGCTCAGTTAATGTTGAACATGTCAAACTCAATCCAACATGGAAAAATAACCATTTGAGTGCACCAAAAGTAACCAAGAGGTTCCATATATTCTTGTTTTCAAATTTCTCTTATATAAGGTTGTTAAAATCACAACATGGGTAGAAATAGGGGGATGTTCTAACCATTGTCCTATTCTTCTTCAGCTAGAGAAGCACATCAGAAACCCAATGACCCTGACCCTTTCAAGTTCAATACCACTTGGATTGAGGAAGAAGATTTCTAGGCTATGGTCAAGAATGAATGGTTAAGATATGATACACATTCTAGAGACTGAAACAACTCACGATTTGGAGTTTCGTTGAAGAAGATTAAAGTGATAGTGGTTGGCTAGATATTTGAAAGGATTTGAAGAGGAGATAACTTGTATATATGAGAAGAATTTCATGGGGATTTTTATGGGGATGGACAATGTAGTATTTTGTTCTTAGAAACTAATAAGAGGAAATTACTAGACATAACAGAAGGAAAATGGGGAATAAAAAGTAGAGCGGTGTGGTTCGATAAGTTAAACAAGAACACAATTTTTTTTCATCAGTATGCAAACCACATAAAGAGGGTTATCATAATTTGGGAGATCCAAGCTAGAGAATACAAGTCTGTTAATAATTTCAAGGAGAATGTAGATATCAAAGTCTATCATTTCTGGTCCATTTATAAAGAGACAAATTGAACCAATATTGTTGAAGCATTGAAGCTAACGACATACTCTCCTAGTTTTGTATCAAGAGAAGATAATATAATTAGATGATGATGGAATAATCATATAAAGAATAAATCTTAGGGACGTTGGCCTCTTTTAAGAAGGACAAGAGCCATTGGTTTTTATGAGTTGGTGGAGGAATATGTATTGAGGGTCATAAATGAAATCTGAGCATAGGTAAGATCATTAGGGCTTTTAAATCTACATTCTTAGATTTACTTTCTAAATTGACTTGTCTGATGGATTTGATAAGTTCAAACCCGTAATGGGGTGAGACAAGGCTATCCTCTTTCACCCATATTATTTTTACTTGTTGGTGAAGGACTAAGCAAAGCCCTATTGCTTGGATAAAAGTTCTACACGTATATATGGCATTAGAATTTGTGGAACTATTTAATTATATCACTCATTGTTGGTGGATGCTCCATTTATTTTTACAACCGGTTCTCTAGGGTAAGCACACATACTTCTATAAATATTATAAGTCTATAACCTATCTATAAGGATGGTGATTAACATTAAGAAATGAACTATATGTTTTTTTAATAATCTTTAACAAGAATATGTGTAGTTGTTGGTGGGTTTGTTTCCCTTTAGGCATTTAAATTTTAAGGAGAGATTTAAGCACCTTGGTTCCTGTTGAAGTCAAATGGTTATGGCTAGAGTGATTGGCTCTAGTTGCTAGTGGATATGGGATATAGTTCATAATTAGTGCAATCGTAGGTTTCCTAGAGGGGGGATATTAACTTAGTTAAATATGTACTTGAGAAAATATTGATGTTTCGACATTCCTTGGAATTTATTCGTAAGGGAGTTCTAGATAAGATTATAAATTGTTTCTTTAAATTTCTTTGAGTTTGAAAAAATGAAAGTTATAGAATTACCTTATCTAAATTTCATTCTATTGCAAGGCCTCATGAGGATGGATGATGGGACTAAATGTAACATCCCACCCTTGCGTGCACTGAGTGAACTTATTCTTTGAGGACACTTGCTTGCAAGTGATCCGGATTATTATACTATTGGGCGTTTGATTATGATTATGAGACATTATGGGTATGATGCCATGTTATTTTGTTGTTTTGACATAGACAGGTGCTATTGACTTGGTTCTCCTGAGTGTGCAGGACTGTGTACCTTGAGGATGAAGAGGCATCGATGAAACCCCTTGGACTCTGGATCGAATCAGGGAGAGGACTATTGGGTTTTTATTATTGTTGATATGACATATGCACATCTAATTAGATGTTATGATGATTGATTTTATTTATGACATGATCCATTCATGATGCAGGCCGACGATAACTTGTTGACGAGACTCAAATGTGGAGTAGAGGGGTCACACATGACAACCAGAGACGTTGAGGGAGAGGTGTGGACAACTGCCTTGCCACAACCTACTAGCACTCCCATAGTGGCTGGAACTATAGGTTAACAATTACCTAGTTTGAAAAGACCCACAATGTCATGAGGGAAGATTGTGATAGTCGTACACAATGATTCTACGGGGTGCGCAATAACGCATGTGCCTTATTCCTTAGAGGCCCTTAGTCTCCCGCAAGATCTCCTGGCGGAGTATTGACTCGAGGGATTTTTTATGTCTACCAAGTCAGTCAAGAGGTGAGTGGCACCCTTGGAGCATGTAGCACATCCTGAATGGCATGTCGTGTAAGAAAAAATCGAAAGAGGCGAGTGGAACCCTTGGAGCATGTAGTGCGTCCTGACGGGCACTTCATGCAAGGGAAACATAATGAGGCGAGTGGCACCCTTGGAGCACCTACTGCGTCCTAAAGGGCACATCGCATTGTTAAATAATAAGTGAATAAACCTAGATGTCCTTAGAATGAATGATGTGATAAGAAATATTTAAAAACAATTTCCCTAATAAAAATGTCGCCCAACCTAGGAAAATAAAATATAGGTCTAAGTGATACTTGTGGTAATAATAATAATAATAATAATTAAACATGCGATGGAAAAGGGGTAAGAAATTCGATTACTTTATTAAAATAAAATTATATTGAGAGATTAAAATTTTAAAAGGGAATTGATTGTTTTTCTACATATCTTAATTAAAATTTATTAATTAAAAAGAAAATGAGGAAAAGGTAATTTTCTACACTTGCTAATTTGAGTTTTAGATAAAAAGGGAAAATAGGGAAACTTAAAATAATTAGGAAACTAAGGGAAAAAGGGGGAAACATAAAGAAAAAGGGAAACATGAAGAAAAAACAGAATGACTAACTTAGTAATGAATCTTGCCTTTAAGAACTTTCTAAATTGACCTCAACTAGGAATTTAGTAAGGGCAGAAGTCATTAAAATGTGTAAGGGAATATGGGGACACCCAGTAGCAATTCTAGGAATGATTTTAGGTGGGTGAGGGAAATAGGAGTAATTAAATAATTAATGAAATTAATTTATGTTGCAACTAAGGGGATGGGTGACATGTGTATGGGGCAGGTTTTTTTTGAATTAAATTATTGAAAAACAAACTAAATGGGAATTTGGGAAAGAAATCACTTAGAAATTCTATATAAAGGACAGAGGAGGAGGAGTATGGATCTCTTCTTTGATGTGTAACGTTGCACTACAAAATTTTTGACTTGATTGAATTATCTTGTGGGAGTTGGGATACCCAATTCGGTGATAAGTGGTAGCTCAGCCTTTCGAGGGGAGTTGGGAGCTATTTGTTCTCTGGTTTAGTGTGCGTGGCCCCTTTGCGGCTCAGGGGGTTAAGGGGGAATAAGAGTACCCCTAGAAGTGGATGGGAGGTACCAGTGAATTCACATCGGTCGGCAAGTAGGGGTTGGATGGAGCACACTAGACAACGACTCAGGGCTGTCACCTTGGGCTATGGTACGTACGCTTTTATTTTGAATGGTAGATTAATATTGATCTTGAGCTTCCATGACTGTACCTCTATTTTATGAAACAATTGTGTTTACTCGGCATTTTTAATTGATAACTTTAGGTTGTCATAGCTTTACGCTCGCTACACTGCCTTGAATCACTTGGCACCAATCCCTGATTTCTATGGCTCTTCTGTTTGTTTTAATGACTTTTATGAGGAGACTGTGCTTTATATTTCGACCTCATCCCTACATCATCAGTCCACGCCTGAGTAGTCGGCGAGGAGGTGGATCAATGGTCATCACTTCGGTGTTAATAGACCTATAGATCCTAATTCCCTACTTTTCTATGTGTGGATGATGAGCGAAGGATTTTTTTTCCTAGTTGTCTGCCCCTGTTGAAGGTCCTTGGTTGAATGATTGTCTTGCGATTTTTTGCGATTGAATACCACCACGATTGTTTATCTTTTCTCTCCGCAAACCTCTTATTATCCTCTGTGTTTAATCTTTGTGTTTTCACCGTTACCCAACATTCAACCCATGATTCTTGGTATCTAACACACAATGATTTGTATTCATTGTCGGCACAACAGATCCATCGTTACTCTACGATTTATTATTTATGATGGCAATTTACTCTAAGTTTTCAATACATTAAACCTCGAATTTATCCCTCTGCATTTTATTATGTTGGATGGAAAATATCCTCTACATTCCAATACATTCAACCAAGAATTTCCTCTGCAATTCATTATATCTTGATGGCGAAATTACCTTTCGTTCTTAACACATTAAACTATGAATTTCCTCTACAGTTTATTACAATTGATGGTGAATTTTACTCTATGAGTTAATACATATTGACTGCGATATTTCTATGCTTCAGACATCATTTTCATTTCTTGACTACGATTTTATATGGACGCGTTTTTCTCTTAGTGCTTGGATAGAAAATATTTTTAATTGGTGAAATTCTTTTATTGAATGATAGGGAGTTCTAATTGTTAAACAACATTGTAATTCAGACAATATCATTATAGTATCTTTACTGCGTCAATTTTCAATAACCAACAACTAATTTGAGTTCTTAATCAACCATGATTTTCAATTCTTAATAACAACGATTTCCAAATGGTTAAACAACAACGACTTTCATTTTTCACAGTAACATTTACTTGTTGACAGTGTTTTCTGTTATCATGTGATTTGATTTATCATAGGCTTAAGAACAATATGCATTCATAGTTTTAGGCTGCAATTTGAATATCTTATTTACACAGCTAATTTGATATATTGTGAGACTACGAATTGAATTCTTTTTAACTCAACATACGTGAACCTTTTCAACTCTACAATTTTCATTTATTTAGAAAGTTAATTCTTAATCTAGAAAGTTCAATCGAAATCCCTTTTAGCAGTTCAATTTTTCCTTTTCTCATCTTCATATCATGAATTGGATATAGTTGAATTCAACAACGATATCCTGAAATTTATGAAGGACAACGATTTGATTGTTGTGTTAGACTGTGTAAATGGTTGGGTTAATTTATTGCTTGTATGAGGGTGATAGTGGGCATAATTACTATGTAATGAAGTGTGTAATGGGTAGCCTATCCTCTATGTATTGTGTAGCGATTTTACTACGCTTTGTTGGTGTTTCTCATGTGTAACCAATGGCATTTAATAACAACGAATGTATATATTAGGTATCTGTAAAAGTCATAAATTTATTAGACAACATTGTATTAACGAGACAATGTCATAGGGTATAGATTTATCTAGATATTAGGTAGCAAATTTATTATAAAGTTTTCTATGTGGTGTTAGACAGGCAACATTGAATACTTAATGGACATCATTGCATATGAATCAAACCGATTTGGCTGAGCATGGCTGCGACTGTTGGGTTGGTGCACATAGCTCCTGACCCCAAATTAAAAATTAAATGAGTGTTTAATTGAAATAGGAATGAAAAGCATGTATATGAATGCTAGACGAAAATTAATATATAGTATTAGACAACAATATATTTATGGTTGGTTGATAGCATTTATATATTTATATGTAGTCTCATATGTTTGATAGACAACAATACCACTCCTTGGTATAGAACATTACCCTTATGTTAAACAAGAATAGCATAAACTGTCGGCAAGTGTTTTATATTATTTTATCAATAAGAACACCTTCCAATAAACCTTCTTCTTCAGGGAACTTTTAACCCAACTTACTATTTACACTTAAATGCCTTAACTAATTTATCCGAATAAGTAATTTGAACCTGGAAGAAAATAGAAGTATATTGTTATAAGAAATAATAGTTATTAATGTTAAATGATGCAAAACATTTTAAGGTTTATTGATTTTTATTAAACGTAATAGGATGATCATTGCTGGACAGAGTTGTAAATGTTGGTTTAATAGGACTGTTAGAAATAATGGTTTATCAGTGTAATAAATGTTTATATTGTGCAACCTTAATGGTTGAGGGATTAGTAGTTTTATCAACCAAACCTATTAATAGTTAACAGTTAATTGGCTTATGCGCCTTGCAACTTAGGTCGAGATGGTAGGCGTGGTCGGTCATAGTCATTTCACCATATAGGTTGCCTTGTAGGAAACAAGAATCCTCCTTTCATTCACGCAATTTAAATCGAGTGTTGTCATCTTTCATCTTGTCGACTTATTGCTTAGGGTGTGTGGGTATCATCTTTTTGTTAGTTATTTGTTCTCCTAGCGCATTGATTTTGTCATGAGTCTATGGTCGAGATAGGTTATGTTGTGCCAGGGTTATTGTCACGCCTATCACCTAGCAACGACATGATTTTGATGAGGGGGTCATTGCGCCCTAATGGATAGAGGTGAATGATAACTTGGCTGGAGTCAGTGCCTCCCATGGTGGGTGTTTGTTTGTTGTATTTGATGTTGGTTCGTGGGATATCACGCCTTCATGCGTTGGGTTTTGCGTGCCATACAGGGTTTTGGTTACTAGTTGTCGAGGTTTTTCTGTCAGGATTGGGGATGTTGTCCTTTAGCTTGTAGGCATTGTCATGTTGGTGTCAGGTTGTTACCCATTTCTATATGTCTTTGAATTTAGCATGTTTCGCCTAGTTGCTTGATGTGTTAGTGTGTAGATTTGTTGTTGTTTGTTGCATGATTTGTGTGCGTGGTTTTCATCGTCAGGTGGTGTGGTTTAACTGTGTTTTCGTTTCCTTCTTGTCTAAAAAAAAAAAAAAAATGCACTTTTCGCTTTGCTTGGAGTTGTAACGATTGGGGTCTTTGCATATGGTATCAGAGCGAGTTCAAACCATGACTTGGGAATACTTTGGATTTTGTTGATATGATATTTGGTTATAATGTTTCTAATTAAGTTGAGTTGTATTTGTGTAGGTAATCATAGTTAGAGGATTTTGTAGAGGTAGACGATGGGGTACTAGGGGAGGAGGCGTGACGCCTCCAGTAGAATCCACACCTGAGGGGTCTAACCCCTAGGGAGACGAATAGGTTGTCAGGCAGGAGAAGATAGCAATGGGTGATGTGGTTAGGCTGATGAGGTCTTTTGAATGCATGTCTGAGGCATTAATCATCTGTTTTGATAGAGATGAGGCCAGGCCACCGACATCCCCTGAGGGTCCATTGCACGCTCTGGTTGGTACTTTTCCCGAGTTCTTTGGGGCCTCAGACAACGCAGCCGCTGAGGCATGCTTCAAGAATATGGTGATGTGTTTTGCACTTCGTTACTGTACCTCCAACATGAAGGTTCACATGGAGATCTTTCAACTCAAGGGGAGTGTTCTTCTATGGTGCAAGATGCTCCTGTGACAATTGAACATGGTCATCAAAGACCTGTCATGGGAATTGTTCGAGCAACGATTCTGAGAGAGGTACCTATCAGAGGAATTCATTGAGTGTTGTCTCAACGCGTTCAATGCCTTGCGACAGGATGAATGTACGGTGCCTGAGTATGAGGCTTGTTTTATGGAGTTGCTTCAGTATTAACCACACCTTAATACTGAAAAACTTAAGGTTGACAGGTTCTTGTTAGGCCTTAGTGTCAACATATGTGTAAAGGTTAGGATTTTGATGCCTCGGGCCTTGCATGATGTCATCCAGAAGGCCCTCATAGGAGAGGATGAGATTATCAATGGGAGTCAGAGAAGGACTCCAGAGAGGATCCACTTTCACCACACCTCAGTGACCAACGCCTCAGCAGCAAACTCTTTATCGAGGACCACAACATCAACAGTAGCGTTGATCGCAACAACAACAGTTTAGGCCTGTTCAACAAAACAGACCAGGACTCTAGGCTAGTGGGCCATCAACTTCTACTTCAGGTACTAGGAGTATTGTACTGAAGAGGTGCTATTGGACTTGTGGGGAGACACACTACCAGCGCAACTGCCTAGTGGAAAGGACTAGAGAATCTGGATCAGCTGGACCCATTACCATGGGAGATTTGGGCAAGGTGCATCAGATTCATGTAGTGGTGAATAACTGCCAGGTAGAGCACCAGTCGACTTTGTTCAAGACATCAGGTACCATCGCTAACTAAACCCTTAGTATTTTGATAGATCCTGGTGCTACCGAGAGATTCATTTCAGGTGCAGTGCTAAAGAGGATTAAGGTAAAGGTAGTCGAAGATGAAGAGTTTATCTTTGTAGAGATTTCTTCGGGAGCCAAACAAAAGGTTAGAAGAAAGGTTATGGGTTGTACCCTTAACCTGGGAGAGTTTGTCACCAGGGACAACTTGTACACCATGATATTAAGATCTTATGATGTCGTGATCAATATGGACTGGTTGGAATCGCATGAGGCGATACTCAACTGTAAGACGAAACAATTGAGCTTGGTTGATGATGAGGGAGATAGACACGTAATTGTGGGATGAAACCAGGGAGTTTTCCTGAGTTTCATCTCTTCCTTGTAGCTACAGAAGAGAATGCACAAGAGATGTAAGATTTATGTGATCTTTGTTTTAAACAAGAAGGGAGTGGCAAAAGGTCTAGAACACCTTCCTGTTGTGAGAGAGTTTGCGGACGTCTTCTCAAAGGAGTTACCTGGGATGCCACTAGAGAGGGAATTGGAGTTTACCATAGACCTAAAATCGGGGACTGAATTGATAGCAAGAGCGACTTATTGGATGTCAACACCAGAGTTATAGAAGTTGAGAATGCAACTGAAGGAGCTGTTGGACCTGGGACTTGTACGTCTAAGTGTGTCACTGTGGGGTGCGATTGTTATTTTCATATGAAAGAAGGATGGGTCGTGGAGACTCTGCATTGACTACCTTCAATTGAACAAGGAAACAATCAAGAATCAATATCTGTTTCCAAGGATTGATGATCTGTTCGATCGAATTAAGGGTGTGATAATGTTTTCAAAGATTGATTTGCGATCAAGGTATCATCAGTTACATATCAAGGAGGATGACATCCCTAAGACATGTTTTAAGATGAGGTTTTGACATTACGAGTTTACTATTTTACCATTTGGACTCACAAACGCCCCAGGGGTATTTATGAGTTTAATGAATAGGGTGTTTCGCGAATACTTGGACAATATTCATTGATGATATTTTGATTTAATCTCGGATGATGGAGGAGCATGATGAGAACTTACACTTGGTACTACAGTGTCTGCAAGAGCACAATTTGTATTGGAAATTGTCCAAATGCTCATTTTATGAATCGAAGGTTCATTACTTAGGGAATGTCATCTCGACAAAGGTATCATGGTGGATCCAGCAAAGGTTGAGGCTATTATGGAATGGCCTGTGCAATGAATGTCCCGGAAGTGCATAGCTTCATGGGTATATCAGGATACTATCGACGGTTCATCGAGGGATTTTCGAAGATAGCAAATCCGATCACGGAATTGCAGAAGAAGAACAAGAAGTTTGTTTGGGCCGAGAAATGTGCATAGGCATTTTAGAGGCGCAACGAGTTGTTGACAACAACATTCATACTAAAGGTCCTTGACATGGAGAGACTTCTTGGTATGCACTGACACATCCCAGGGAGTCTTAGGCAAAGTCTTGATGCAAGATAGTTGAGTGATCTCTTACATTTTGAGGAAGTTGAGAAGGCATGAGGAGAACTACGCGATGCACGATTTGGAATTGTTAGCTATTGTATATGCCTTGAGAGTGTTGAGACACTACCGTATTGGAAAAAAAATTGAACTAAAAATGAACCACTGTGGACTTCAACACATCTTTACATAAAGCGACCTGGATTTGCGAAAACAATGTTAGTCGAGATTTCTTAGCGAGTACAATTTTGAAATTACTTACATAAAAGGAACAATGAACTGAGTGGCAGATGCATTGAGCTAGAGACCACACATCGTTTCGATGTTTCCTCTTCAGAAAAATCAACATGAAAATATTCTAACTTTACAGTGCAACGATGACTTGTACAAAGAGGTCAAGGATTTTATCAGATAAAACACAATGATGGTACCAATGTTTGAAGGATTTATGTTTGACGAAGATGGATTATTGAGGTTTAAAAATTTGATTTACGTAACACCGAATGACGAGTTGAGAAGTTTGATCCTAAACGAGGTTCATAGAGTAGTGTACATGGCTCACCTAGGAGTCACAAAGATGAGGGTGGGCCTTAAATCCTTGTTCTTCTGGAAAGGAATGAATTCAGACATAGTCAGCTATGTGGCTAGATGTCTAGAATGTCAACAGATAAAGGTTGAACATAGACATCCAGCATGATTACTATAACCTCATGGTATTCCAGAATCGAAATGGGAGGTTATTTCGATGGATTTCATTGTTGGATTACCACTAATGGAAAGGAGACACAACTCGATTTTTGTGGTAGTCGACACTCCAACGAAGAGTGCTCATTTTATTCCTGTGCGTACGATGTATCAACAACCTCACATAGATAGAGTTTTCATCAGTGAGATTGTGAGGCTGCATGGCATGTCTAATAGGATTATATTTGATTGAGGATCGGTGTTTACTGGACGATTTTGGACTAGTTTCCAAGAGGCCTTGGGAACCCAACTTAAATTTAGTACTGCGTATCACCTAAAGACTGACGGGCATACCGAATGAACAAACAAAATCTTGGAAGACATGTTGCGCATGTACATGATGGACCAACAAGAGCATTGGGAAGAATTCTTGCCACTGGTAGAATTCACATATAACAAAAGTTACCAAAGAACCATTAAGATAGAGCCTTTCGAGTTTCTTTAGGGGCGACCGTGTCGAACGATTCTAATTCGGGATCAGCATGAGGATAGGGTCCTAGTGGGACCATAAGCAATCAAATAAGTGGAAGATCAATTGCAAACAATAAGACAAAGTATCAAATAAGTGAAGGATGGACAAAAGAGTTATGTCGATGCACACCGTGTCGACTGTAGTTACGAAGTTGGTGATTGAGTATTCTTGCAGGTAAAACCGCATAAGAGTTCAATCAAGTTTGGAAAGGGATATAAACTCTCTTCTAGGTTCATGGGACCCTTTGATATTGTGGAGAGGAAGGGGCTCGTGGCCTATTGACTAGCCTTTCCTGATTCTTTGAGGCTTATGCACGATGTGTTTCACATATCTGTTTTGAGACATTATATTAGGGTAAAATCATGAATATGGGTAATACTTTTGGGACATTCGGGTCTCAAAAATTCCTAGAGGCAATTTTTCGGCCTAAAAAATGTTGCTATGAATTTTTTCGACCGAAAAAACTTTCGATCGAAAATTTGCACGTCAAATTGAACGGTGCCCTCAAAATTCGCGTACAATGTTTTTCGGATGAATTATTTTCCCGTGGTAACAATATTTTGGCTGAAATGTTTATTTTTAACGGATTTTGTTAAAATCTAGATTTCGACCGAAATATTTTTTCGGCCAAAAATATGAAATTGGAACTGAAAACAAAAACCAGAGAATTTCCCCAAACTTACTTGAACTTTGGAGGTTGCGGACTCCTGCAAATACTGAGAATTTGGTTTCGAAAATGACACCAACATTTCCAAAATTGAATCTACTTTCAATTCCTATAATTTGTTTTCGTATTCTATATTTTTATCTAATTTTCTTTAATTTTTTAAAAAAATCATTGCATAATATTTTGAGTAGACATTATGATTCGGTGAAATGAAATATTGTTATCTCTAAAAATATACAGTGAAAAAATTAGAAAAAAATATATTCATAATCCTTAAACTATTCTTTTCAAAAGGGTATATTTAGATTTTAGTTTTAAGTAAAAATTAAGATAGATACAAGGTGTAGAAAAGCATGTATTTAAAATCTGCAACGTTTTCATCTTGGTCAACTTTAAAAAATTCTAGAAATTATAATATTCATCCGTTAGATTCAAAATTATAGTCATAATAAAATAGAGTCTCTGTAGATTGTTGCAGTATATCTCGTTTCTTAAAAACATAAGTTTAATAATAGATACATTGTTGTATAAAAAAGTTACTCATTATCATTCCTTTCATGTTTAAGGAACATACTGTTAAACAATTGTCAAATTGACATATCAAATTGTGATAAAAAACAATTGAAAAATAGTCATTGGAAAGCTAACAAAATTCTTCACAAGTTTTGTTTTTACTGTAAAGTGAAATTCTAAATAAACAAAATACTTTAGTATGCCGGAAGTTGAACAACTTGTGAAAATACAGTATGTTTTTTCATAAAACAAGCAAAAGTGTAACCCATCTTCATGATTTTACCCATTAGTGATCTTACACATGTTATTGACATTCATTCCTTATAAGTATCGGACGAGGGGGTGCTCACGGCTAATCCGATGCACATCTTGGATCATCACATTCGACAACTATGGCGTCGAACAGTAGATATGGTCAAGGTCTAGTGGGACAACATAGTCTGCACTCAGCGACCTGGGAGGACGCATATGATATGTGCCAACAGTTTCCATTTTTGTTTGATATATAGACTTATAATATTGTGATACACATTATTTCAGCACTTATATACTGTGAAACTTCGGGACGAAGTTTAGACCAAGAGGGGGCATATGTAACATCCTGCTCTTGCACGCACTGAGAGAACTTATTCTTTGAGGACACATGATTTCAAGTGATCCAGATTATTATACTATTGGGTGTCTGATTATGATTATGATTGGGTTCTCCTAAGTGTGCATGACTATGGACCTCAATGATGCAGAGGCATTGATGAAAACCCCTTGGACTCTGGATCGAGTCAGGGAGTGGACTATTGAGTTTTTATTATTGTTGATATGACATATACACATATGATTAGATGTTATGATGATTGATTTTAGTTCTGACATGATTCATTGATGATGTAGGTTGACGATATCTTTCCGACCAAAATCACATGTGGAGTAGAGGGGTGATGCATGACAACCAGAGACGTTGAGGGAGAGGTGTGGATAAAAACCTTGCCACAACCTACTCACACTTCCGTTGTGGCTCTAACTGTAGGTTAATGATTACCTAGTTTGAGAATACCAACAATGTCATGAGGGAAGACTGTGATCGTCGCTCACGATGATTCTAAAGGATGCGCAATAAGGTAGGGGACTTATTCCTTAGAGGCCCTCAGTTTCTCACAAGATCACCTAGTGGAGTATTGAATCCAGGGTTTTTTTATGTCTACCAAGTCAGTCAAGAGGTGAGTGGCACCCTCAGAGCACGTAGTCCTTCCTGAAGGGCATGCCACGTAAGGAAAAATAGAAATAGGCGAGTGGCACCCTTGGAGCGCCTACTGCGTCCTGAAGGGCACATCGCGCAAGGGAAACTGAATGAGGCGAGTGACACCCTTGGAGAACCTAGTGTGTCCTGAAGGGCACATCGTGTTGTTAAATAATAAGTGAATAAACGTATATGGTCTTAAAATGAATGATGTTATAAGAAATATTTAAAAATAATTTCCCTAATAAAAATGTCGCCCAACCTAGGAAAATAAAATCTAGGTCTAAGTAATACTTGCGATAAATAATAATAATAATAATAATAATAATAATAATAATAATAATCATTAAACATGTGACGAAAATGGGGTAAGAAATTCGATTAATTTATTAAAATCAAATTATATTGAGAGATTAAAATTTTAAAAGGGAATTGATTGTTTTTCTACACATGCTAATTAAAATTTATTAATTAAAAAGAAAAAGGGGAAAACCGTAATTTTCTACACTTGGTAATTTGAGTTTTAGATAAAAAGGGAAAATAGGGAAACTTAAAAGAATTAGGGAAACATAAAGAAAAAGGGAAACATAAGGAAAAAGGAAAACATAAGGAAAATGCAAAATGAATAACTTAGTAAGGGATCTTTCCTTTAAGAACTTTCTAAATTGAACTCAACTAGGAATTTAGTAAGGACATAAGGCATTAAAATGTGTAAGGGAATATGGGGACACCTAGGAGCGATTCTAAGAATGCTTTTAGGTGGGTGAGAGAAATAGGGGTAATTAAATAATTAATGAAATTAATTTTTGGTGGAACTAAGGGGATGGGTGACATGTGTACGGGGGAGGTTTTTTCTAAATTAAATTAATGAAAAATAAATTAAATGGGAATTTGGGAAAGAAATCACTTAGAAACTCTATATATAAAGGAGGTAGGAGGAGGAGTATGGATCTCTTCTTTGATGTGTAACATTATGCTGCATAATTATTGACTTGACTGACTTATCTTGTGGGAGTTGGGATACCCAGCTCAGTGACAAGTGGTAGCTTTTCCTTGTGAGGCGAGTTGGTAGCTACTTATTCTTTAGTTTTGTGTGCGTGATGCCATTCTAGCTTGGGGGGCTAATGGGGAAGAATATTAGCCCTAGCATTGGCTGGGAGGTACTGGTGAAGTCACATCGGTCAACAAGCGGGAGCTGGATGGAACACACAGGACAATGACTAGATATTTCCCTCTTAAATCAACGACTACGATCTCCTTCTCCATTATGGACTTCGAAATTTTGAAATAACAAACCTCGCTTTCCTTGGTACGTCAATCTTCCGAAGTTGACGATTTGTGGACACCTGTCCTCCAAGCAACAGTCCTGCCTTCACTTCGAGTGTTTCACCTTTCAACTCAGATCAATGATCATGTGACCCCCTTCTTGATCAACGGTCGATATCTCCCCCAGGTCTTCAGACTTCTAAGATCTCAAATATGAAACTTCACCCTTCTTCCCAATGCATTTTCTCCAAAGGCTATCATCCACTGACGCGTGTCCTCTTGATATAACCATCGAGGATTACTTCGGGTCTTTACTTGGAGTGCATGGATCTATGCCACATCTCTCTTAGATCCTACGATAATGAATCACTTCAGGACTTTACCTGGAGTCCACAGATTCACACTGTGTCTCCTCTATATGTGGCGGTCTAGATCTACCTCGGATCTTCTGGATTCGGCAATCTCAAATATCAATTGAAATCCCACTACACTTTACTCGGAACTTGCAGTCTATTGACAAGTGTCCCCTTAAAGATAGACGACCTTCGGCTCTTTGACTATTCGGGTTTCAGATTTTTCAACCTTTAACCTTTGCCTTCCTCTCGATCTTATGATCCACTAACATGTATCCATTTGAATCTAACGGTCCAGATTCGCTTAGAATGATCGGACGATTGGGAATCACTTCATATTTTTGGCTCTTCAGATGTTGCGAATCTCAAATATCAACTCAGAAACTCTCGAATGGATTTTTTGAAGCTGTTGATCTAACGAATTAGATTCACTTTGGAAATCTAATGATTGAGATTTACTTCAAGTTTTATGAGGATTCATATCTGCTTCAGCTAATTGAATGGTTGAGATTCTACTTCAGGTTTCCCACTCTTCGAGATTCAGAAATCTCAGTTCTGAAATCTTGGTGAGTTCTCTCTCCTCAGTGTGCAAAGAGCCAAGGCTCGTGCACCTTAATCTAATCATACGTTTGTTGATCCCTTGCACTATGATCCAACGACCACTGTCTCTCCTCCACATGAGCTTATAATTTCTTCTGACTTAGAATATTTATTAGTATTCAAAGGTTTCTAACCTTTGCTCCTCCTATAAGTCCAACTCTTGGATCTCGTTAACACTAATGAAAAGTGTTATCCCTTCTGATCTTGATCCTTAAAGGATTTCGAATTCCACCTTTTCTTTTTCACATCCATTGGTTGTTTGGGGTTAGGATATAAATTGATTATCTATAAGATTCTTCTACTTCCGAGTTCATGTGATGTTGGTTGATCTCATATTTTGATTATTTTGTGTCTCTTCCACTTCTTTTTCTTGTTCTCTTTGACATTAAGTATTTATGCATGGAAATCAAATGTAGAATATACAAGTGTTATAGGTAGGAAAACTATAAAATTGAACTTACATTGAAAGAAATTAAAGAGGTATTCATCGTAAAGGGAAAAAAGGGGGGGATTTGTTTATTTTATGTCATTTTTTATATGTAAAAGTTTTCATTGTATGTATTTCATTTTCATTTAAACTGATGTGTCTTCACACAGTTTGTGACTCTTTGAGTGCCCTTTGTGTCATGTGTTGCAATCCATTGTGCACACGAACCTCTTCTAGTTCCCTCTACACCGAGCATTTCAATTCTTCACACATGCATGCCTCTTCGAGTGCCCTCTGTGTTGCATGTTGTAATTCTTTGCATTCATTGTTCTCATCAAGCACCCTTTATGTGTCATGTAGGAACTTAGAGGTGTCAAACTTAGGATGTTCTTTCTCTCCTCTTCTAATATTTCCTTAAACATTTTTACTTAAATATTCTCCCTATTGTAGGTTATCCCTTGTATGAGTGCCTCCTCAGGTTATACCACCTTCAAGTCTCCCTGTTTCGACTTCTCATCTTTGAATGGATCAACAATCACCATGTTGAAGTGCCCCTTCTTTTTCCCATTTGGCCAATAATTCTGGGTAATTTTGCATGACATGGTTTACGCTGTGGAAATATCCACATAGTGTGTGCAACTTGTTACATAATTTCCAGAAGTGGCATACCTCATGATAGTTAAAATAGGTAGGAGGTCCTCATCTACCACCATCATATCCCATTACTCTTCCCTATCCTCCTCAGTAGACTCCTCTAAAATCAACTCCATGTCCGAAGCCTCTTTAGTCTCCACCCTTAATCTCTTCCCAGACCTAGTAAGCATATGGATTATTCTCCTTCATTAGATGTAGTGATCGAAAATTTTTCACATCATGGCCCATGGATTTGCAAAGATTGCAAAACAAAGTGTTTGTGGTATTTTGATACTTTTTTAGTGTTGGGAAATAGGGATGTAAATGTCCCCATTGTGTATAGATGTCACACCAATCGGTTTATGGTCCTGTCAAAAATAGATTTGACGCACCCCTTGCTGTGTAACTTCCCAGTGTAAGGCACTCATCTCTATGGTGACCTTCTACACGGGACACTAGAAATTATTGCACACAGCATTATCCTTGATAGTATATTATCATTTCTTGGGGAGGTTCATGAGTGATATTGTACCTACGCCAACGCTGCCAACGTATTTCCATCTCCTGGCAGTGACTCTAAGTGCAAAGTTATTTCTACAACCTCCACCTGGGTCATTACCCTATGCTGGGTCCATTCCCTATACGAGTCTATAAAAAACCATTCCCTTTGTTGAATGTATTGGATCTAAAATGTTATTCTATTGAACATAATATTGAACCGTTGGTCATAATCCCACATGATTTCTCAAGCTTTCTTCTTAATATCCCTAATCTCGATTATAAATTGTGATTCTCATTTTGGTTTCTAAAATTCTCTCAAACGATCTCTCTTTATTTTTTTAAGGGACCTTGCATCTATCATTAGGGTAGTGGCCTTGTACTTCATGTAACATTTCAACGATCTGTCTATGAATGTGGTCTCTATCTACAAAATCCCGGATACCTCATCCATGATTCTTTCCGTAGACCATATAGCTTTACACACGAACCTGTGTTGTCTTGCATAATCTCTTTCTATCTCATGAAATGCTGAAATCTTGAAGGTTGAATTCAGGATTTCCATACTTGATTTAGAATTGTGGCTTCAAATCTTATATATTCTCCCTTCATTTCTTCTAATCTCTCTTCTTCTACTTCTCCCACCTTTTAACTTTCTTTGGTCCTTTTTTCTTGATGACAAATGTGCAATGTGGGTGGTTCAAAGAGGGGGTTCCTCCATACTCTCTGATATTCTTCGATGATGGATCCCAAAGAGATCCCTATATATAGCATTGCAAGCCTTCTCATGATCATTGAGTTATCTACTCCTTGGAAATATCCATCACTATCTTTTGTTATATTTTTGCTACTAATTTATGCCCCATCTTCATTTAATGTGACTACACATATCACTATATAAGGGGATCTAACTTAAATTTAGTATTGTGTATCACCTAAAGACCGACGAGAAGACTGAATGAAAAAACCAAATCTTGGAAGACATGTTGCGCATGTACGTGATGGACCAACAAGAGCATTGGGAAGAATTCTTGCCACTGGTAGAATTCACATATAACAAAAGTTACCAAAGAGCCATTAAGATAGCGCCTTTCGAGTTTCTTTATGGGCGACCGTTTCAGACGCCTCTGAGTTGGGATCGACATGAGGATAGGGTCCTGGTGGGACCACAAGAGATCGAAGAAATGGAAGATCAAATGAAAACAATAAGACAAAGGATCAAATAAGTGAAGGATGGACAAAAGAGTTATGTCGATGCACACCGTGTCGACCGTAGTTATGAAGTTGGTGATCTAGTATTCTTGCAGGTAAAACCGCATAAGAGTTCAATCAAGTTTGGAAAGGGATATAAATTCTATCCTAGGTTCATGGGACCCTTCGATATTGTGGAGAGGAAGGGGCTCGTGGCCTATCGACTAGCCTTGCCTGATTCTTTGAGGCTTATGCATGATGTGTTTCACATATCTGTTTTGAGACATTATATATTGATCTTACACATGTTATTGACATTCGTTCCTTGCAGGTATCTAACAAGGGGGTGCTCACGGCTGATTTGATGCACATCCTGGATCATCACATTTGACAACTATGGCGTCGAACAGTAGATCTGGTCAAGGTCTAGTGGGATAACATAAACCACACTCAGTGACCTGGGAGGACGCATATGATATGCGCCAACAGTTTCCATTTTTGTTTGATATATAGACTTATAATATTGTGATACACGTTATTTCAGCACTTATATACTGTGAAAATTCTTGACGAAGTTTAGACCAAGAGGGGGTGTATGTAACATCCTGCTCTTGCACGCACTGAGAGAACTTATTCTTTGAGGACACCTGATTTCAGGTGATCCATATTATTATACTATTGGGTGTCTGATTATGATTATGAGGCATTATGGATATGATGACATGTTATTTTTTTGTTTTGACATCGACAGGTGATATTGATTGTGTTCTCCTAAGTGTGCATGACTATGGACCTCGAGGATGTAGAGGCATCGATGAAAACCCCTTGGACTCTAGATTGAGTCAGGGAGTGGACTATTGAGTTTTTAATATTATTGATATGACATACGCACATCTGATTAGATGTTATGTTATTGATTTTAGTTCTTACATGATTCATTGGTGATGTAGGTTGACGATAGCTTTTCGACCAGAATCGCATGTGGAGTAGAGGGGTCACGCATGACAACCAGAGACATTGAGGGAGAGGTGTGGAAAAAAACCTTTCCACAACCTACTCACACTCCCGTTGTGGCTCTAACTGTAGGGTAACGATTACCTAGTTCGAGAAGACCCATAATGTCATGAGGGAAGACTGTAATCATCACTCATGATGATTCTAAAGGATGCGCAATAAGGGGGAAGAAGATTACCCCTAGCATTGGCTGGGAGGTACCGGTGAAGTCACATCGGTCAGCAAGCGGGAGCTAGATGGATCATGCAAGACAACGACTAGATCTTTCCCACTTAAACCAATGACTACGATCTCCTTCTCCATTGTGGACTTCGAAATTTTGAAATCACAAACCTCGCTTTCCTTGGTACGTCAATCTTCCGGAGTTGACTATTTGTGGACACTTGTCCTCCAAGCAATAGTCATTCCTTGACTTCGAGTGTTTGACCTTTCAACTCAGATCAACGATCCTGTGACCCCTTCTTGATCGATGGTCAAGATCTCCCTCAGGTCTTCGGACTTCTAAGATCTCAATAATGAAACTTCACCCTTCTTCCCAATGCATTTTCTCCAAAGGCTACCATCCACTGATGCGTGTCCTCTTGATCTAACCATCAAGGATGACTTCGGGTCTTTACCTGGAGTGCATGGATCTATGACACATCTCTCTTAGATCCTACGATAACGAATCACTTTAGGACTTTACCTGGAGTCCACGAATTCACACCATGTCTCCTCTAGATGTGGCAGTCTAGATCTACTTCGGATCTTCTGGATTCGGAAATCTCAAATCTCAACTGAAATCCCACTACACTTTACCCAGAACTTGTTGTCTATTGACAAGTGTCCCCTTAAAGATCGATGAATCTCGGCTCTTTGACTATTCGGGTTTCATATGTTTCAACCTTTCACCTTTTCCTTCCTCTCAATCTTACGATTCACTAACATGTATCCTTCTGGATCTAACAGTCCAGATTTGCTTCGAATGATCAGATGATTGGGATTCACTTCAGATTTTTTTCTCTTCAGACGTCACGAATCTCAAATATCAACTCAAAAACTCTCAAATGGATTTCTTGAAGCCCCTGATCTAACGACTTAGATTCACTTTGGAAATCCGATGCTTGAGATTTACTTTAGGTTTTATGACGATTCAGATCTGCTTCGGCTAATTGAATGGTTGAGATTCTACTTTAGGTTTCCCACTCTTCGAGATTCAGAAATCTCAGTTCTCAAACATTGGTGAGTTCTCTCTCTTGAGTGTGAAAAGAGCCAAGGCTCGTGTACCTTAATCTAATCATATGTCTGTTGATCCCTTGCACTATGATCCAATGACCACTGTCTCTCCTCCACATGAGCTCCTAATTTATTCTGACTTAGAAGATTTATTAGTATTCAAAGGTTTCTAACCTTTTCTCATCCTATGAGTCCAACTCTTGGATCTTGTTAACACTTATGAAAAGTGTTATACCTTCTGATCTTGATCCTTAAAGGATTTCGACTTCCCACGCAGTCCTTGCGTTCTCAGGATTTCAATAACTCAAATCAAAGGATTTCTTGAAAATAAATTATTCTCGCCCACATGATGTTCCTCTGTCTTGGTTTTTCGACGCTTGGTATATTCTTGACGCTGTGCACTCTTTGCACCTGGTCTAAGTTTCCTTTGTTCTCTATAAACTCCTCTGAGTCAATCCAAGACTCACTCAATGCACTCCTTCTGTTCGAGATGCACACCTTGCATATGAGTTTCAGAAGAGAAACAATTGAAGCTTATATAGTTTCATCACAAAATCATATGATCAACTTCTAGAACAATAATGCATGAAGGAAATGAAATAAACGACATACACAAAATATAACATTCATTCATTCACACATCAAATGAACACAATCCAAGTATTTGGGACAATTCTGTCTGTTCTCTTCATTCATGAAACAAATTACATAATCTTGATGTTCTCCACTACATATTTTCTTCTACTCTACTGAACTCTACTGATCTCTGTCTCCGTCTCATAATCTCCTAATTCTTCTTTTACAATGCAACAACAAAACTATATAAGGACTAGATCCACAAGCTCCCTCATCCTATCTGCAACCTATCCTATCAAACTCTTAGAGGTTACCTACTTTGTCCTATTATAATAACTAACAATTATTTCCAGATAAGAGTCAACACTCTATATTTGCAACCCTTTACAGTTCTTCACAACTTTACAAACATGACATATTTAAAAATGTTTCTTTCCAAAATATGTCAACAACTCGATCTACTTCTGAGTTACTTGCTAATGTGAAACTCTTTCATGCTGAGATGTCATTCCCTTGCCTCCACTTCTGCATCTTTGAATTTGAAGGTGATGCTCCTACATCATATGACAACGACACCGTACATGTTAACAAATGTCTTGGAGGAGAACAATATACCTATGGGATTAAGGTTCCTTTGTCACATTTAATTTTTAAAATCAAATCAACCTCTTTTTCTTAACTCAATTTTTTCTAATGTGTTCTCATCTTATAAAGTTTCACTTTGTGCACTACTACATATATATATCCACCTTTTCTTTTTCACATCCATTGGTTGTTTGGGATTAAGATATAAATTGATTGGCTAGAAGAATCTTCTACTTCCGAGTTCATGTGATGTTGGTTGAACTCATATTTTGATTATTTTGTGTCTCTTCCTCTTCTTTTTCTCGTTCTCTTTGACATTAAGTATTTATTTATGGAAATCAAATGTGGAATATACAAGTGTTATAGGTAGGAAAACTATAAAATTCAACTTACATTGAAAGAAATTAAAGAGGTATTCATCGTAAAGGGAAAAAGGGGGGGGATTTGTTTATTTTATGTCATTTTTTATATGTAAAACTTTTCATTGTATGTATTTTATTTTCATTTAAACTGAAGTGTCTTCACACAATTTGTGACTCTTCTAGTTCCCTTTGTGTCATGTGTTGCAATCCATTGTGCACACGAACCTCTTCTAATTCCCTCTACGTCGAGTGTTTCAATTCTTCACACGTGCATGCCTCTTTGAGTGCCCTCTGTGTTGTGTGTTGTAATTCTTTGCATGCATTGTCCTCATCAAGCACCCTTTATGTGTCATGTAGGAACTGATTTTGCTGAGAGGTGTCAAGCCTAGGATGTTCTTTCTCTTCTTTTCTAATATTTCCTTAAACATTTTTACTTAAACTTTCTCCCTGTTGTAGGTTATCCCTTGTATGAATGCCTCCTCAGGTTATACCACCTGCAAGTCTGCCTGTTTCAACTTCTGATCTTTGAATGGCTCAACAATCACCATGTTGCAGTGCCCCTTCTTTTCTTCCCATTTGGCCAATAATTATGGGTAATTCTACATGACATGGTCTACGCTGTGGCAATATCCACACAGTGTGTGCAACTTGTTACATAATCGCCAAAAGTGGCATATCTCATGATAGTTAAAATAGGTAGGAGGTCCTCATATACCACCATCATATCCCATTACTCTTCCCTATCCTCCTCAGTAGCCTCCTCTAAAAGCAACTCCATGTCTGAAGCCTCTTTAGTCTCCACCCTTAATCTCTTCCCAGACCTAGTAAGCATATGCATTATTCTCCTTCATTAGATGTAGCGATCGAAAATTTTTCACATCATGGCCCATGGATTTGCAAAGATTACAAAACAAAGTGTTTGTGGTATTTTGATACTTTTTTAGTGTTGCGAAATAGGGAGGTAAATGTCCCCATTGTGTATAGATCTCACACCAGTCAGTCTATGGTCTTGTCCAAAATAGATTTGGCGCACCCGTCGCTGTGTAACTTCCCAGTGTAAGGCACTCATCTCTATGGTGACCTTCTACACGAGACACTAGAAATTATTGCACACAGCTTTATCCTTGACACTATATTATCATTTCTTGGGGAGGTTCATGAGTGATATTGTACCTACACCAACCCTGCCAGCATCTTTCCAACTCCTGGCAGTGACTCTAAGTGCAAAGTTATTTCTACAACCTCCACCTGGGTCATTAACCTATGCTGGATCCATTCCCTATACGAGTCTAGAAAAAACCATTCCCTTTGTTGAATGTATTGGATCTTAAATGTTATTCTATTCAACATAATATTGAACCGTTGGTCATAATCCCACATGATTTCTCAAGCTTTCTTTTTTAATATCCCTGATCTCGATTATACATTGTGATTCTCATTTTGGTTTCTAAAATTCTCTCAACAGATCTCTCTTTATTTTTGTAAGGGACCTTGCCTCTATCATTAGTGTAGTAGCCTTGTACTTCATGTACCATTTCAAAGCTCTGTCTATGAATGTGGTCTCTATCTACAAAATCCCGGATACCTCATCCATGATTCTTTCTGTAGACCATATAGCTTTACACATGAACCGGTGTTTTCTTGCATAATCTCTTTCTATCTCATGAAAATATGAAATCTTGAAGGTTGAATTCAAGATTTCCATACTTGATTTAGAATTGTGGCTTCTAATATTATATATTCTCCCTCCATTTCTTCTAAGCTCTCTTCTTTTACTTCTCCCACCTTTTAACTTTCTTCGGTCCTTTTTTCTTGATGACAAATGTGCAAGGTGGGTGGTTCAAAGAGGGGGTTCCTCCATATTCTCTGATATGCTCCAATGATGGATCCCAAAGAGATCCCAATATATAGCATTGCAAGCCTTCTCATGATCGTTGAGTTATCTACTACTTGGAAAGATCCATCACTATCTTTTGTTATATTTTTGCTACTGTTTTATGCTCCATATTCATTTAATGTGACTACACATCTCACTATATAAGGGGATCTAACTTTTTTTTCTTTGATCCTAATATCACTACTTCCGGTATCCTCTCTTGATGCCTCACTCCTAATGTCATGTCCCTTTGATAGCCTCTCCTCCTCTACACTTGTCTCTGGAACAAATATTTCTCATGCACATGATTTTGGCATGGTTTCTTTTCTCTCCATCTCGGATCTTACTAATTTGTCACCCAATTGTTTTTTTCTTTTCTTCTTTATTCGACTCGCCTTCTTAACTCAACTCTTCTTATGTATCTCCCAGTTCTTCCTTTTGTATCCATTCTCTTCTCACCTCATCTCATCACTTTTTCGATCCATTATACTATATCCACTCTTCCTTTCATTTTCTTCCTTCCTCCCCCTTCCACATGGGAGGGGGGTTATTCTTTCATCCTATCGAGCTGCATGCCCATCATCCCTTTCTCTACGAATACAATCTTTATCCATAGGGGAATTTATTACAACAATCTACTTCTAGGGTCGAATGAATTTTTTTTCAAGACTATAAACTGAATCGTTGCACTCAACAACAAACTCAACAATATACCCTTCTTTCACATGATCAAACAAAAAATTGATGGATTTGGCCCAACTATATCCACATATTGCAATCTATTGATTGCATCTTAGTCCCAAACCAATGATTCTTGGTCTTTCCATACAGATTCAATCTCTCTTTGTCTCTTTATACACTCATGCAGTAAAAGATGAAACTAAACAAAGAAAATTTCATTCAAATCTATATAGATGTACTTTTGTTTCCATTGTTCGAGGCTGATTTGTAGGTTCTTGGTCTCTCATTGCATTAACTCATCCTCCTTTACCTAAATATAATCTTCTATATCCTTCCTTGAGGGTTTCCACATCACCTCCTTCATGTAGAAAAAAACATTGAGATCCCGACATTGAAACCAATTATTGGCTCTGGGTTTTAGAAACAAGGTTGAAAAGGATTTACCAACAAATACCCCATAGGTGTGAGCATATCAATTTTCAAGGACTAAACAAGTTATCACTCGATTTCTTCCCCTAACTAGAACTCTAAATTTTTACACCTAACATTACAACCGAATCTTAGTTAACAAAAACCGGACCATTATATATTTGCATGCATTCCCCTAATGTTGACTTATGGTGTGTACACAGTTTTGTCAAAACCGTAAGCTACAAACATATGCTCACGGCAAGTATTTTACTTGTAGAGAATACACATAGGTATTGAGAATTTCTTTCGTATAAATCAAAGTGCGGAGTATCCAATTGCTTATCAAGAAGTGAGTTTAGAGTGAGAGATATCATAGGAATTAAATAAAGGGATTTATGGAATAAAATAAAACACAATAGAGGAGAAGGAATAGAATCTCATAAAAAAGAATGCACTAAATTGGTAAATACAATAAAGAGTTGAATGTAATACGAAAATTAAGAATTATGAAGCTTAATAGTAAAATTTATCCAATTACTTACTAAAATTTCTTTGTAAAAGCTACAACTAATCAACATGTGCAACTAATCTATTCATCTTCTTCAGAATATTTATTGTTAGAGGTTTCTTCTCCTTCAGAATATTCATTGGTACATGTTTCTTCTCCATCAGAATATTCATTGTTAGAGGTGTCTTCTCTAGTCCATTCATTGCTACAGGTGTCTTCTCCATCAGAATATGCTAAAGAGAAATGAATTAATCAAGTTTCAAACCAATCGAAGGGAACGCATTAAATATCATGCTAAAATTATATGCTGAAGGGAACGCATTAAATATCATACATATATGCTGGAGGGAAATGCGTTAACCAGTTTTCAAAACAGAGACACAGGAACCGAGAGTTGTTAATAATTTTCTTGAATCAAGAAATACTTTAACAAACAATATTTATCTGAAAGTTACTAAAACCTACAACTAATCAACATGTACAACTAATCTATTCATCTTCTTCAGAATATTCATTGCTAGAGGTGTCTTCTCCATCAGAATATTCATTGTTAGAGGTTTCGTTGACTCCAACTTTAATAAATTCGGGAGGGAGTTGATCGCAGGCTTTGAGAAGAATTGCCTCATCATGGTTATACTTATAAATGACGTCAGCTTTGGAATCAGATGTAATCCATGGATGTCTGAGACCTACGAGAATGACATCACCTACACTAAGATGAATGCCTTCATGCCTTAACCTCCCACTAATTTTACACAGCCGTGTTTTCCCATGATCACTACACGTGGAATAGCAGCGATGCGCGCCCAATATTGCAACAACTTGTCCGTATACTTGCCCATCTTTTTTAAAAGCCACTTCTCTGCGCATGACGGCTGCTTCACTTCTTCGCCTTTTGCTATTTTTATCTCCCTTTCCCTTCCTCTCACAAACAATTCCTTGCTATGAGACGGACATAAAGGTTAAGTTATGATATATGTATTGTTTTAAACATTATTTTTATCAAATTGTTGTTATATATAATATACAGTTTGATTGGGTCTAATGGTTAAGAACACATGTTTCCTTTTAAGAAGTTATATGTTTAAATCAAGAGGGGTAGGATAGGGTATGTATAACTTCGTATCCAATCAAATTGTTGAGATGAAAAAATCGCTTGTCTCAAAAAGATATGCTAGCAAAAATTTTCAAACACAAAATTAAAGAACGAGGCTTAGTTAATGTTGAACTTGTCAAACTCAAGCCAACATGGAAAAATAACCATTTGAGTGCACCAAAAGTAACCAAGAGGTTACATATATTCTTGGTTTCAAACTTATCTTATATAAGGTTGTTAAAATCACAACATGGGTAGAAATAGGGGGATGTTCTAACCATTGTCCTATTCTTCTTCAGCTAGAGAAGCACATTAGAAACCCAACGACCCTTTCAAGTTCAATACCACTTGGATTGAGGAAGAAGATTTCTAGGCTATGGTCAAGAATGAATGGTTAAGATATGATACACATTCTAGAGACTGAACCAACTCACGATTTGGAGTTTCGTTGAAGAAGATTAAAGTGATAGTGGTTGGCTAGATATTTGAAAGGATTTGAAGAGGAGATAACTTGTATATATGAGAAGAATTTCATGGGGATTTTTATGGGGATGGACAAYGTAGTATTTTGGTCTTAGAAACTAATAAGAGGAAATTACTAGACAYAAGAGAAGGAAAATGGGGAAYAAAAAGTAGAGYGGTGTGGTTCRATAAGTTATAYRAGAACACAATTMTTTTTCATCAGTATGCAAACCACATAAAGARKGTTATCATAATTTGGGAGATCCAAGCTAGAGAATGCAAGTCTATTAAGAATTTCAAGGAGAATGTAGATATCAAAGTCTATCATTTTTGGTCCATTTATAAAGAGACAAATTGAACCAATATTGTTGAAGCATTGAAGCTAACGACATACTCTCCTAGTTTTGTATCAGGAGAAGATAATATAATTAGATGATGATGGAATAATTATATAAAGCATAAATCTTAGGGAAGTTGGCCTCTTTTAAGGAGGACAAGAGCCATTGGTTTTTATGAGTTGGTGGAGGAATATGTATCAAGGGTCATGAATGAAATCTGAGCACACATAAAATCATTGAGGCTTTTAAATCTACATTCTTAGATTTACTTTCTAAATTGACTTGTCTGAGGGATTTGATAAGCTCAAACCCATAATGGGTTGAGACAAGGCTATCCTCTTTCACCCATATTATTTTTACTTGTTGGTGAAGGACTAATCCAAGCCATATTACTTGGATAAAAGGTCTACAAGTATATATGGAATTAGAATTTGTGGAATTATTTAATTGTATCACTCATTGTTTGTGGATGATGCATTTATTTTTCCAACCGGTTCTCTAGGGGAAGCACACATACTTCTATAAATATTATAAGTCTATAACATATCTATAAGGATGGAGATTAACATTATGAAATCAACTGTATGTTTTTTAAATAATTTGTAACAAGAGGATGTGTAGTTGTTGGTGGGTTTGTTTCCCTTTAGGCATTTAAATTTTAAGGAGAGATTTAAGCACCTTGGTTCCTCTTGAAGTCAAATGGTTATGGTTAGAGTGATTGGCTCTGGTTGCTAGTGGATAAGGGATATAATTCATAATTGGTGCATTTGATGGTTTCCTAGAGGGAGGATATTAACTTAGTTAAATCTGTACTTGAAGAAATATTGATGTTTCGACATTCCTTGGAATTTATTCCTAAGGGGGTTCTAGAGAAGATTATAAATTGTTTCTTTAAATTTCTTTGAGTTTGAAAAAATGAAAGTGATAGAATTACCTTAGCTAAATTTCATTGTATTGCAAGGCCTCATGAGGATGGATGATGGGACTAAATGTAACATCCCACCCTTGCGTGCACTAAGAGAACTTATTCTTTGAGGACACTTTCTTGCAAGTTATCCAGATTATTATACTATTGGGCGTTTGATAATGATTATGAGGCATTATGGATATGATGTCATGCTATTTTGTTGTTTTGACATAGACAGGTGCTATTGAATCGGTTCTCCTGAGTGTGTAGGACTGTGTACCTCGAGGATGCAGAGGCATCGATGAAACCCCTTGGACTCCGGATCGAGTCAGGGAGTGGACTATTGGGGTTTTATTATTGTTGATATGACATATGCACATCTGATTAGATGTTATGATGATTGATTTTATTTCTGACATGATTCATTGATGATGCAGGCTGACGATAGCTTGTCGACGAGAATCAAATGTGGAGTAGAGGGGTCACACACGACAACCAGAGACATTGAGGGAGAGGTGTGAACAACTACTCTGCCACATCCTACTAGCACTCCCGTCGTGCCTAGAACTGTAGGTTAACGATTACCTATTTCGACAAGACCCACGATGTCGTGAGGGAAGACTGCGATAATCGCTCACAATGATTCTGCGGGGTGCACAATAAGGTAGGGGCCTTATTCCTTAGAGGCCCTTAGTCTCCCATAAGATCACCCGGCAGAGTATTGACTCAAGTGGTTTTCTGACGTCTCGCAAGTCAGTCAAGAGGGAAGTGGCACCCTTGGAGCACGTAGCGCGTCCTTAAGGGCATGTCGCGCAATAAAAAATGGAAAGAGGCGAGTGGAACCCTTAGAGCATGTACTACGTCTTGAATGCCACTTCGCGCAAGGAAAACATAATGAGGCGAGTGACACCCTTGGAGAACCTACCGCGTCCTGAAGGTCATGTCGCGTTGTTAACTAATAAGTGAATAAACCTAGATGTCCTTAAAACGAATGAAGTGATAAGAAATATTTATAAACAATTTCCCTAATAAAAATGTTGCCCAACCTAGGAAAATAAAATCTAGGTCTAAGTGATACCTGTGGTAATAATAATAATAATTAAACATGTGACGTAAAGTGGGTAAGAAATTCGATTAATTTATTAAAATAAAATTATATCGAGGGATTAAAATTTTAAAAGGGAATTGATTGTTCTTCTACATATCTTAATTAAAATTTATTCATTAAAAAGAAAAGGGGAAAAAGGTAATTTTCTATACTTGTTGTTCTCTGGTTTAGTGTGTGTGGCCCCTTTGTGGCTCGGGGGGATAAGGGGGAAGAAGAGTGCCCCTAGAATTGGATGGGAGGTACCAGTGAAGTCACATCGGTCGGCAATTAAGAGCTAGCTGGAGCACATGAGACAATGACAAGTAGTTGTCACCTTGGGCTATGGTACGTATGCTTTTATTTTGAATGGTAGATTAATATTGATCTTGCGCTTCCATGACTGTACCTCTATTGTATAAAAAAAATGTGTTTACTCAGCGTTTTTAATCGAGAACTTAAGGTCATCGTAGCTTTACGCTCGCTGCATTGCCTTGATTCACTTGGCACCAATCCCTGATTGCTATGACTATTATGTTTGTTTTAATCACTTTTATGAGGAGATTGTGCTTTATATTTCGATCTCATCCCTACATCACCAGTCCATGCCTGAGCAATCTGCAAGGAGGAGGATCAACAGTTGTCACTTCTGTGTTAATAGACCTATAGATCATAATGCCCTAGTTTTCTATGTGTGGATGATGAATGAAGGATGTTTTTTCCCAAATGTCTGCCTGTGTTGAAGGTCCCTGGTTGAATGATTGTCTTGCGCCTTTTTGCGATTGAATACCTCTGCGATTGTTTATCTTTTCTCTCCGCGAACTGCTAATTATCCTCTGCGTTTTCACCCTTACCCAACATTCAATCCACGATTATTGGCATCTAACACACAATCATTTGTATTCATTGTCGACACAACAGATCCATCGTTACTCTGCGATTTATTATTTACGATGGCAATTTACTCGGAGTTTTCAATACATTAAACCTCGAATTTATCCCTCTACATTTTATTATGTTGGATGGAAAATATCCTCTGCATTCCAATACATTCAACGAAGAATTTCCTCTCCAATTCATTATATTCTCATGGAGAAATGAACTTTCGTTCTTAACACATTAAACTACGAATTTCCTCTGCAGTTTATTACAATTGATGGTGAATTTTACTCTACGATTTAATACATATTAACTGCGATATTTCTATGCTTCAAACATTGGTTTTATTTCTTGACTGCGATTTTATATGGATGCATTTTTCTCTTAGTGCTTGGATAGAAAACATTTTTAATTGGCGAAATTCTTTTATTGAATGATAGCGAGTTCTAAATGTTAAACAACATTGTAATTCAGACAATATCATTACAATATCTTTACTGCATCGATTTTCAATAACCATCAACTAATTTCAGTTCCTAATCAACCACAATTTTCAAGTCTTAACAACAACGATTTCCAAATGGTTAAACAACAACAACTTTCATTTTTCATAGTAACATTTACTTGTTGACAACGTTTTCTGCTATCATGTGATTTCATCTATCACAGGCTCAACAATGATATCCATTCATAGTTTTAGCCTGTGATTTGAATATCTTATTTACACAACTAATTTGATATATTGTGAGACTGCAAATTGAATTATTTTTAACTCAACATATGTGAACCGTTTTAACACTACGATTTTTGTTTATTTAGACAATTAATTCTTAATCTAGACAGTTCAATCGAAATCCTTTTTAGCAGTTCAATTTTGATCCTTTTCTCATCTTCATATCACGAATTGGATATAGTTGGATTCAAACCCGATATCTTGAAATTTATGAAGGAGAGCGATTTGATTGTTGCGTTAGATTGTGTAAATGGTTGGGTTAATTTATTGCTTGTAGGAGGGTGATAGTGGGCATAATTACTGTGTAATTAAGTGTGTAATGGGTAGCCTATCCTCTGTGTATTGGGTAGCAATTTTACTGCGCTTTGTTGGTGTTTCTCATGTTTAACCAGTGGCGTTTAATAACAACGAATGTATATATTGGGTATCTGCGGAAGTCATAAATTTATTAGACAACATTGTATTAATGAGACAACGTCATAGGGTATAGATTTATCTAGATTTTAGGGAGCAAATTTATTATAAAGTTGTCTATGTGGTGTTAGAAAGGCAACGTTGAATACTTAATGGACATCGGTGCATATGAATGACATCGATTTGGCTGAGCGTGACTGTGACTATTGGGTTGTTGTACATAACTGCTGACCTCGAATTAAAAAATAAACGGGTGTTTAATTGCAATATGAATGAAAAATGTGTATATGAATGCGAGACAACAATTAATATATAGTATTAGACAACAATAGCTTTATGGTTGGTTGATTGCATTTATATATTTATAAGCAATCTCATATGGTTGATAGACAACAATACCACTCCTTGGTATACAACATTACCCTTATGTTAAACAACAATAGCATAAACTGTCGGCCA
>JASDQU010883929.1:15180-33826 GCA_032191745.1 Picea mariana | reverse complement strand
ATTGCAATAAGACAAATAAAGTAATTCATTAATTCATTAATCTATTGAACAATTACGTTGAAGAGTTGCTAGGGTAGAGTTACACTAGCCACGATTTCTTCAATACAAAGCAAGAATATGAAACCAATGGTAGGAAGAATATGAAACGAATGGATGCGGTTGCCATCGTAGGAAGAATACAACTATGACTACCATTGTAGGAAGAATCTGAAACATATTACGCTGAACAATTTCTAGGGTAGAGTTACGCTAGCCATGATATCTTCAATACAAAGAAAGAATATGAAACCAATGGTAGGAAGAATATGAAACGAATGGATGTGGCTGCCATCGTAGGAAGGATGCGGCTGTGGCTTCCATCGTAGGCAGAATATGAAACGAATTACGCTGGACAGATGCTAGGGTAGAGTTACACTAGCCAAGTTTTTTTCAACACAAAGCAAGAATATGAAACCAATGGTAGGAAGAATATGAAACGAATGGATGCGGATGCCATCGTAGGAAGAATGTGGCTGTAGCTGCCATTGTAGGAAGAATATGAAACGAATTACGCTGAACATTTGCTAGGGTAGAGTTACGGTAGCCACGATTTCTTCATTACAAAGCAAGAATACAAAACCAATGGTGGGAAGAATATGAAACGATTGGATGCAGCTGCAATCGTAGGAAGAATGCGGATCCAACTACCATCGTAGGAATAATATGAAACCAATGGTAATTATGCTATTGTAGGTGTATGGTAGATATGAAAAACGTGGCACAAATGTAAATCTAATAATGTAAAATGATAAAAAGTGAATAGTGAAGTAAATTTGTAATTTCAAGTAAGTTTGTTAATCATTTCTTAATCATATTAAGTAAATGTTAAAAAGTGGTCACACAGTGATTTCTTAATCATATTAAGTAAATGTTAAAAAATAAATAGGTTAACGGACGCCTTTAAAAATGATAGAAAGCTATGAACATGAGATCTCATTCATTGTTTTGGAAGGATGACGAAGAATATGCCACCATATTCAATTGATAACCATACCATTGGAATTTATGGTTAAAATATCACTAGCGCAGCTGTTAACTTGCGGCTGGTGAACGCTGAAAAGAATCGGCTGGTAATCTCGGCGCAGTAAAAATAAAAACGCCAAAACGCCAGGTCGAAAAAAATTCATGGCGGAGTAAATAATGTATGTTGTGAAAACTATGAAGCAAATGATGTAGTAAATAATTTCATTTGTGTTAATATTTTAAATGGTTGAGCTTCATTTATCTGGTGTTAATATTTTAATTTTTGTTAATCACTTACGTGGCATCAGTTAGCTATCAAAGTAATTTTTAAATATGTTTAGGTAAATGTAAAAAAGTAAACACATAAACGGATGTCTTTATAATAGCTAGGAAGTTAATGATTGAAATCACAGCCATTTATTTTGTGTGACTACTAAGAATAATCCAGCCAGATTTGATCCTGTCCATAGAAAACTTATTATGCACTAAACCCCTATTAAATCTGCCCATTGTCAATAGGTGTACGCCTTTTGGCGTAATTAAATGTGACCATTGCCAATAGGTGTATGCCTTTTGGCATAATTATTTGAAAAGGGTCACAATCAACTAAGAATATTAATTTATATACTATTTAATAGATATATTAATTATTGTAATATCATATACTATCATTCAATGTAAAAATACCATAAGAAAATATCAATTAATAACAAGTTTAATTGTTCTTAGTTAAACTTGGCATGAATGTTCCCTACTAGCTTACCATGTCATCATGAAATCATCACTCCTTTGACTTTTTCTAGCATGACCATGTGGAACTTACGAAAGATCAATGACTGTCGTTACACTGTATCCCTTCTCCATTCAATGATCCAGATCAATCCTTAGAGTTCCTCCCATCGGAGTCTAGTTTCTTTCGATCCAATGGTCGAGGGTTCTCATGACTAAATCAATGGCTCTATGTCTCCATCAGAGTTCCTCCTATAGGAGTATGTTCCCTACCGGGACTCAAAATCCCTCTAACCATTACCCCTCCAATGGACGGTCCATATCTGTCCACTCATCTGCCACATCAACTACGGTTTCCAATGTATACCTACCATGTGGCACTCATAATGGATTACAAACCACTTCTCCAAATGTCAAAATGCCATGACATGTGTCACAATCACCATATGACACATGGGGATACTTCATGGCTTACATGTCATCTCCAAGTACTTGGATTATCCAATCAAGTAGTGACACAAGTCCTCCCCGCGAAAATATAACTACACTTTTGGCGCCTATGTCAACCAGTCATCACAGCCCTTACAAATGCTCCCCAAGGGAACTGGTAGATTGCATCGTGAATTTATGATTGAAATCACACCACGTCTTCTCTTCGATCAACGATCTAGATTACCTCTCAGATTTTCCTCCATCGAAGTGCCTCCAACTCGTGCTTCTAAGGTCGCTCCGACCATCGAAATCCATTGGTGCACATACCAAAGGATCCAATGGTTCAGATCTACTCATTGTGCCAAATATACCCCTCCTATTGATCTATTGTTCAAATTTATCTTCTGTGACATCTCCAAAAATAAAATATTTTTGAAATTTAAATTTGCTGGAAAAAGTATTCCGTTTTTAGTAAATTCGAATTTGGAAAATATTTGCCATTTATGGAAATTTTGAATTTTGAATTTGATAATTGTAATAAATTATTATGACTGTTGGGAAGAAATCTGAGTTGACTCAACTAACTATATGGCTATGACATTTGTATGAAAATTGAATATTTTATATTGATTGCAGGAGGACAAATGGAACAACCATGTTAAAATTAGATGACCATGACTCCATGAGTGGGGAACATGTTCGAACTACCTCTAGGTTGATTGTTACAAGTGGAAAAACAATGATTTGGCCATTGGAAGCCCCTGAAAATCAGGGATTTAGAAAGCAGCGAAAATTACCAAGGGAGGGAAAACACCTGGGAAAATGATAAATAGTATATGAGAGGAGGCTAGGGGGTGAATTGGGAAAGAAATTTTGGCTACCTATTCTAGGTTTGGCATGAATGTGGTCGTTCCCTTTATCTTCCCGCAAAACTGGTTCAGATATGTTGATCTACTCCTTCTCTGTGTTAAATAATCATTTATACTGGTGATATGTATATATTAATTCTATATTGAAGTACTTCCATGGGAGAAATCTATCGTGCCATAATCCATTTCTATAATAGGAAAAAAATATTGGTTTGTAATCTTTTCACTGCTTTATGACGGCAGATCGGTAGTCGTCTTGACCCTTCAAGACGTGAGGGTTCGCTATCAAGCAGTGGCCGCCTTAGCCTTTGCAGGCCACCAAATACCATCACCGCCCTGATTTAATTTTTCCTAAGGTCGAAGGGGCAAGTTTTGTTCCCATAAATACTTGAATCATATTGTAATTCCGGACACAGAGGGTGAGAGAGCTTGAAATCATTTTCTGAATTGATTTGGTTATTCCCTGTTTTGGAGGTTTTCTCCGTGATAATGTTTTAATGTTATTGAGTTTGTAAACTCATTTTATTTCTTGATAAATTCATTTTTTGAGCAAACACAATAAGTATTTGTTTTTACCAATTACGAACCCGATCATTTATTTATTCCAAGTTTATTTGTTGAAGTGTGTGATTTTTAAAAGAGATTAAATACAAAATTGACATTTCGGCATTTGGGACTTGATTGTTACATATACGCAGAGTTCCTTTGCTTTACCAAACACCGAAACCTGAAATTGTTGGGCCCACACCCTAATCTCTTTTCTCAATTCGACATTCCTTATTTCATTTTGTTTGTGTGTCAGGTGTTCATAAACCCCAAAATTCTGAACCCCGAAACCTCGAAGTGCTGGTCCCACATTCCATTCACATTTTCACAATTGAGGTGTTGTTGTGTGTTGGTGTTTGGCATTTAAAAATTGTGAAAACTCGAACCCTGGAACCTCGAAGTATTAGGCCCACAGTCTTTCCGCATTTAGCGATTCGACAAACAATGTGGTCCTTTGTTTTTGTGTTCGGCATTTGTAATTACCGAAACCCAACTGACCTCTGGTTTTTCACAAAACTGTAGGAACATAGTAGGAATTATTTGCTATAGGAACAACTCTAATACTATAATGAATGGACTAGTAGAAACGATGGAGGATCTTCATCTGGGATAGAGGTAGAATAGAAATAACAGATCATATTACAAGTCACTGTGTACAGGGCATGAAAAGTACATAAATTATTGTATATGAAAGTATTAAACTAATTAAGCAGATATTTAGCGCGATTTTTCTAAGAGTTCTGCTTTCCATGAGGTCATACACCCTTAAGTATTCGAAATTTCATAATTAGACTAATGTTTAATGGCATAAACCATGTAGAAAAAGATGGGATCCTTCGAGTTAACTATGCTTGATGTGTAAGCTACTAGTGTGTAAGAATGAGACCCAAGTTAGGTAGATATACTTGCATGTTTATATTTTCTGTAAGTAAAGATGCAAGACCATAGCACGTGACTGAGCTTTCCACTTATTAAACCGGAATCAAGATGAAACTATACCTATAACAGTGAATCGCTCTATATATATTTAGAGAAAGTTATGGTTATGTACATACCAATAGGTGGAAATAAGTATAGATGTTAATGGACAGTTAAAGCAAATTCCCTATAGTAAGAATGATAATATACGCCTTTAGACATGCACATAGTAGACAGCCAAAATACCTATTGTTCTAGCAGTCATGAAGATCCAACCTTGCTATTAAATGCATAATTAAATGTGCAGAACTGATTACTTTGACAATCCCACACTCCATGTCCTTCCAACTCCCGATTGCCAAAATGGCGAAAAGGGCTTAATGGTTCTGGATCACCCTTAGGCTTCATCCACGTGACCACCACTCTGTGACCATGCGCTTAAATGCTATCAAATTTTCGCGATTCGCGATTTCGTGATTCTGGGTGCAACGATTCTAGGTCCTTCGAACTCTCAGAGAGATCAATGGTCCAGATTCCTCTTGAACCGATGACCACAATCCCACTGGATCGACGATCCACAACCTTTCAGGATTTTCCCCAAACCTTGACCACTAACCACGTGTCCTCCTTGGTGAACGGTATCGATCGTTTCACAATTCCACAAACCGGGACTTCACGATGCAGCGACTCCATAATCACCTGCCGTTCCAAACCCTGAACTCTGAAATAGTGAAATTCAATGCCTTAGAGTGTTGGAAGACACTCAGACTTAATCACCTCACTGCTCTGCAATATCCAATGACTCTCGCAACGTCGACACTTCTCACCCAAGTGTCTCCACCATTCATTTCAATTGCTCTCCTGTACGACCTCTCAGAGGTTAAACTCTATGCGTTCAGATCCTTTTGATCTAACGACAGTTGTGCATAACCCTGAGCTTTAACTCTCTGAACCCCAAAGGTTCCCTCGACCTATGTTTAGATATTGCCTATATACATATAAGTACATTGGAGTAGTTTGAGAGTTAAGGGAAGTGATAGAATTATGGAAAGAATTTATCCACATAAGCTTTTCTATTCGAAGTAAACTAGAGTGGTGTGATAATTTCATTATTGACATAAATGAATCTTACCTTCTCTTAAATTCTAAGCTTAAACGAAATTGAATTCTGTCATAGATTTTTTTTTTTTTTTTGGTGAATTTGAGGTACATTACATATGGTATCAGAGAAAAAGATACAACATTGGGCCTGAATAGGGCCACATTAGCTTCTTAGTATTTATTCTGATTTATGTAAAACTAATAAATCTTATGGTTACAAACAGAAAGACCTTTTTGTTTTTGTAAATTATGGTAGCTCAAGAGGGTGCAGAAATCAGGATGGAAGGAAATCCATAGCAAGGACCTCCTAGAGATCCAAGACAGAAAAGTGATGGAAGCTCACCCACAGAGATGTTGGAAACAATGAGGAATCTTATTGTTAAGCTATAGGTTTTCAAGGCTAACAATGAAAAATTGAAGAAAGCACAGTAGGAATAGCAAGAGATAAATGAAGTCCTGCCGTGTAGTATAGTAACCAAGAAAATCCCAAAAGACAATAACCATGAAAAAGAGGTCAACAAAAGGGCCTCCAAGAATTCTGGTCCGAAAATAGAAAAAGGAGACAGTTCGTCTGAAGGGACACCTTCGGCTGAAGACAAAACTATACCAGACAGAAAAAGAAAACAGGCGGACCACCTTGAAGGAGAATTTAAAAAGATTAAACCAGCTACCTTTGATGGAGAATCCAGGACAGGAGAAGAAGTTGAGGCATGGTTGTTGGACATCAAAACATACCTCCAGATCTACAACTATTCCAGCAACATGAAGGTCAGAATAGCCATCTACAATCTGAAGGGGAAGGCCAGAATTTGGTGGCAGGACCTGAAATTGGCCAAGGTCCTAAAGGACAAACAATTGGAATGGTCCGACTTTAATAAGTATTTCAAGAAACAATACCTTTCTGAAAGCTATTATGAAAGGAAGACAAAATAATTTTATGAGTTACGACTCAGAAAGTTGACGATGGAGGACCTTATAAATAAATTTCTGGAACTACTAAGGTTCGTACCATACATTCGGGAGGATAAGGTAAAAATACAACGATTCTTAAGTTGTTTACCACAGTCCTACAAGGATATAATTGAGTTTGACAACCCCAAATCCTTGAGAGAGGTATCCAGGAAAGCACGAATGTGCTATGACTAGTATAAACAACGGGTAGAGTTTCCCAAGGCTTGGAAGGATAAGAAGCAAGATCAAATGAACCAGCGGAAGAAGGGACACTAGCCAACTCCTTATTGGAATGCAGCAAAAATTTTACCAAGGAAGGATTTTCACTCCAATCATCAAAATACCAAGGTAGAGGTAAACCGGTAAACCTGGGAATGAAGAAGTTTGGGGACAAATACCATTAAGAACAAATACCCCTTACCAAGGATAAATGATCTGTTCGATCAAGTTGGTGGGGCCAAGATCTTTTCAAAATTGGATTTACGATATGGTTATCATCAAGTTAGGATAAAGAACGAGGACATAAACAAAACAAATTTTTGAACAATATATGGACACTACGAGTTTGTAGTCATACCTTTTGGACTGACTAATGTACCAGCCACATTTATGTGCTTGATGAACAACATTTTCAGTCAGTACTTAGACAAGTTCGTAGTAGTATTTATCGACGATATTCTGGTCTATTCTAAAATGGAGGAGGAACATGATGAACACTTAAGAATAGTTATGCAAACATTAAGGAAACAAAAACTATACGCAAAATTCAACAAATGTGACTTTTATAAAAAATAAATACAATATTTAGGACATGTCATTTCCTCAGAAGGTATTGACGTAGACCCGGAAAAGATAAAAGCCATTATGGAATGGCCAGTACCTAAGGATGTGGCAGATATCTGGTCATTCATGGGAATCACTGGATATTATCGTAGATTTATAGAAGGGTTTTCCAAGATAGCCTACCCTATCACGTCACTACAAAAGAAAGGGACCAAGTTTAACTGGCCGCAAAAGTGTCAAGACAGTTTTAACTAGCTGAAAGAATTATTGGCCTCGGCGCCCATTTTGAAGGTAGCAGGCCCGGATAAAGACTTCACAGTTTGTGTTGATGCAAGTAAAGAGGGACTAGGTGTTGGTCTAACTCAGGAAGGGCACGTGATTTTTTACGAGTCCCGGAAATTAAAAGAACACGAGCGAAAAGATGTCACTCATGAATTAGAATTGGCAGCAGTCATACATGCCTTAAAAATGTGGTGACACTATATAATGGGTAGAAAGTTCCTACTATTGATGGATAATAGCGGGGTGAAATATCTGTTTAACCAACCAGATCTTAATGCAAGACAAGCAAGGTGGCTAGCCTTCCTGAGAGAATTTGACTTCGAGGTTAGACATATCAAGGTTAAGGAAAATAAAGTAGCAGATGCTTTAAGCAGAAGAGTCCATGGGTTATTTGAGATAAACATCAGCAGGGCAGAAAGTGATCTGGAACAAAGAATAAGGACGTCGAGTATTAACGATGGAAATTACACTAAGATAATGAAACAATTACAAAATAGTACCGCCAACTCTGACAAACCAGATCTAATCATGGACAAGAAAGGACTATTACGATTTAAAAATAGACTTTACATACCAGATTCAGTAGAATTGAAATCAACAATTTTGGATGAAGTGCATAAGAAACTATATTCTGGCCATCCAGGTTAGCAGAAAACCATAACAACACTTAGAAAACTATTTTACTAGCTGAATATGAAGGGTGAAACAACAGAGTACTTGGCTAGGTGCCAATATTGTCAACAGGTTAAGGCCAAGCACCAACATCCAGCCGGCCTATTACAACCATTATCAATACCAGAATGGAATGGGAGACTATATCACTAGACTTTATTATAGGTTTTCCTAAATCTCAGAAACAAAATGATTCTATCATGGTTGTAATCGATAAACTCAGTAAGTTTGCACACTTTATTCCTATAAAGTCTACTTTTAAAGCTATAAACATTGCTAAAATATTCATGAAAGAAATTTTTAGACTGCATGGTATTTCTAAAATGGTGGTTTTAGATAGAGACGTAAAATTTACATCCGCTTTTTGGAAGGAATTGTTTGTAGGACTAAACACTAACTTGAACTTCAGTACGAGCCATCATTCACAAACAGATGGACAGACCAAAAGGACAAACCATATTATAGAGGATATGCTTCACATGCACGTAAGAACAAAACTGAGCAAGTTGGAAGACTACCTGCACTTGGTAGAATTTGCATATAACAATGGGTACCAAAGTTCAACTAAGTTGATCCCTTTCAAAATACTGTATGGCATAAAGTGTACAACTTCAATTAGTTGGGATAGCCTAGCTGACAGACTCATGGTTGGACCAGAGATGCTCCAAGAAATGGAGAACATGGTAAGAAAGGTACAACAAAACTTGAAAGAAGCACAGGACAGATAGAAGAGTTATGCAGACCAGAAAAGGAGACACTTGGAATTTCAAGTGGGATACCATGTTTACTTGAAGGTCAAAGCCCGAAAAATCTCGCTGAAGTTAGGGAACTGTGCCAATATGGCACCCAAGTTTTAGGGGCCCTTCGAGATACTAGATTGAATTGGACCTTTAGCATATCAACTTGCATTTCCAGCTAATATAAGAATTCATAATGTATTTCATGTTTCTTTGTTGAAAAATTATATTCATGACCCTAATCATATGATTGATTGGAACTTGGTGCAGGTGGAACCCGAAGGCGATTTCAAGGTGGAACCCCTGCGCATTATGGACTAGAGAGAAACAACACTTCGGAATAGAGTCGTCACTCAGGTAAAGGTGCAATGGAAGCACTTTAGTCCTAAGGAGGCCACTTGGGAATTGGAGGGAGATTTGCAAAAATATTATCCAACCCTATTCCAAGAAAGGAACGAATGCTGAGTACAATGTTTTATTGAAGGGGGAAAGAATGTGACATCCCCAAAAATAAAATATTTTTCAAATTTAAATTTGCTGGAAAAAGTATTCTGTTTTTAGTAAATTCGAATTTGGAAAATTTTTTCCATTTATGGCAATTTTGAATTTTGAATTTGATAATTGTAATAAATTATTATGACTGCTGGGCAGAAATCTGATTTGACTCAACTAACTATATGACTATGAAATTTGTATGAAAATAAAATATTTTATATTGATTGCAGGAGGACAAATGGAACAACCATGTTAAAATCAGTTGACCATGACTCAATGAGTGGGGAACATCTTGGAACTACCTCTAGGCTGATTGTTACAACTGGGAAATCAGTGATTTGTCCATTGGCAGCCCCTGAAAATCAAAGATTTAGAAAGCTGCAAAAATTCCCAAGGGAGGGAAAGGACCCGGGCAAATGATAAATAGCATATGAGAGGAGGCAGGACGCTGCTAAGTATGTGGAGAAAAGAGACTATGGATTTTCCTTGCTATTATGAGCACTGTTGAGTAAGTGTGCGGCAAGAGGATAACTGCTAGAATTGTGGACATTGCTGAGGAGGAGTCTTCCAAATTCTCCCTCATGAATTCATGGTCAGTCTAGGGGGTGAATCAGGCAAGATATTTTGGCTGCCTATTCTACGGTTGGGAGGAATGTGGTTGTTCCCTTTGTCTTCCCACAAAATTGGTTCAGATATATTGATCTAAGATAATGACAGGATTACACTAACATAATGACAGAATTACAAAACAAAACTGCCAAATCTGACAAACCAGATCTAAGCATCGACAAGAAAGGACTATTACAATTTAAAAATAGACTTTACATACTAGATTTAGTAGAATTGAAATCAACAATTTTGGACGAAGTGCGTAAGAAACTGTATTTTGGCCATCCAGGTTACCAGAAAACCGTAACAACACTTAGAAAACTATTTTACTGGCCGAATATGAAGGGAAAAACAATAGAGTACTTGGCTAGGTGCCAATATTGTCAGCAGGTTAAGGCTGAGCACCAACATCCAGCTGGCCTATTACAACCATTACCAGTAACATAATGGAAATGGGAGACTATATCACTAGACTTTATCACAGGTTTGCCTAAAACTCAGAAACAAAATGATTCTATCATGGTTGTAATCGATAAACTCAGTAAGCCTGCACACTTTATTCCTATAAAGTCTACTTTTAAATCTATAAACATTGCTAAAATATTCATGAATGAAATTTTTAGACTGCATGGTATTCCTAAAATGGTGGTTTCAGATAGAGACGTAAAATTTACATCCACTTTTTGGAAGGAATTGTTTGCAGGACTAAACACTAACTTGAACTTCAGTACGAACTATCATCCACAAATGGATGGACAGACCAAAAGGACAAACCAGATCATAGAGGATATGCATCGCATGTATGTAAGAACAAAACCAAGCAAGTGGGAAGACTACGTACACTTGGTAGAATTTGCATATAACAATGGGTACAAAACTTCAGCTAAGTTGACCCCTTTTGAAATACTGTATGGAAGAAAGTGTACCACTCCAATTAGCTAGGATAACCCGGCTGACAGACTCATGGCTGGACCAGAGATGCTCCAAGAAATGGAGAACATGGTAAGAAAGGTACAACAGAACACGATAGAAGCACAGGACAAACAAAAGAGTTATGCAGACCAGAAAAGGAGACACTTGGAATTTCAAGTGGGAGACCATGTTCACTTGAAGGTCAAAGCCCAAAAAAGCTCGTTGAAGTTAGGGAACTATGCCAAGTTGGCACCCAAGTTTTGTGGGCCCTTCGAGATACTAGATCGAATTGGACCCATACCATATCAACTTGCACTTCCAGCTAATCTAAGAATTCATAATGTATTTCATGTTTCTTTGTTGAAAAAGTATATTCATGACCCTACTCATATGATTGATTGGAACTTGGTGCAGGTGGAACCCGAAAGCGAGTTCCAGGTGGAACCCCTACACATTCTGGACCGGAGAGAAATAGCACTTCGGAACAGAGTCGTCGCTCGGGTAAAGGTGCAATGGAAGAGCTTTAGTCTTGAGGAGGCCACCTGGGAATTGGAGGGAGATTTGAAGAAATCTCATCCAACCCTATTCCAAGAAAGGAATGAACACTGAGAACAATGTTTTATTGAAGGGGGAAAGGATGTGACATCCCCAAAAATAAAATATTTTTGAAATTTAAATTTGCTGGAGAAAGTAATTTGTTTTTAGTAAATTCGAATTTGGAATTTTTTTTCCATTTATGGCAATTCTGAATTTTGAATTTGATAATTGTAATAAATTATTATGACTGTTGGGCAGAAATCTGATTTGACTCAACTAACTATATGACTATGAAATTTCTATGAAAATAAAATATTTTATATTGATTGCAGGAGGACAAATGGAACAACCATGGTAAAATCAGCTGACCATGACTCCATGAGTGGGGAACATGTTGGAACTGCCTCTAGGTTGATTGTTACAAGTGGAAAATCAGTGATTTGTCCATTGGTAGCCCCTAAAAATTAGGGATTTCGAAAGCTGCGAAAATTCCCAAGGGAGGGAAAAGACCTGGGCAAATGATAAATAACATATGAGAGGAGGCAGGATGCTACCAAGTATGCAGAGAAAAGAGACTATGGATTTTCCTTGCTATTATGAGCACTGCTGAGTAAGTGTGAGGCAAGAGGATAACTGCTGGAATTGTGGACATTGTTGAGGAGGAGTCTTCCAAATTTGCCCTCATGAATTCATGGTCAGGCTAGGGGGTAAATCAGGCAAGAAATTTTGGCTGCCTATTCTACGGTTGGGAGGAACGTGGCTATTCCCTTTGTCTTCCCGCAAAACTGGTTCATATATGTTGATCTACTCCTTCTCTGTGTTAAATAATAATTTATACTGGTGATATGCATATGTTAATTATGTTTTGAAGTACTTCCATGGGAGAAATCCATCGTGTCATAATCCATTTCTGTAATAGCAAAAACTTGTTGGTTTGTAATCTTTTCACCGCTTTATGATGACGTATCGGTGGCCATCTTTACCCTTCAAGAAGTGAGGGTTCATAGTTAAGCGATGCCTGCCTTAGCCTTTGCAGGCCACCAAATAGCATCACCGCCCTGATTTAATTTTTCCTAAGGTCGAAGGGGCAAGTTTTGTTCCCATAAATACTTGAATCATATTGTAATTCTGGACACAGAGGGTGAGTTAGCTTGAAAGCATTTCCTGAATTGATTTGGTTATTCCCTATTTTGGAGGTTTGCTCTACGATTATGTTTTTTTGTTATTGAGTTTGTAAACTCATTTTATTTCTTGACAAATTCATTTTTTGAGAAAACACAGTAAGTATTTGTTTTTACCAATTACGAACCCGGTCATTTATTTATTTCAAGTTTATTTGTTGAAGCATGTGATTTTTAAAAGAGATTAAATACAAAATTGATATTTTGGCACTCGGGACTTGCTTGTTACATATACACAGAGTTCCTTTGCTTTACCAAACACCGAAACCCGAAATTGTTGGGCCCACACCCTAATCTCTTTTTGTAATTCGACATTCCCTATTTCATTTTTTTTGTGCGTTAGGTGTTCGTAAACCTTGAAATTTCGAACCCTAAAATCCTGAACCCTGAAACCCCGAAGTGCTGGTCCCACATTCCATTCACATTTTTGCAATTCGAGAGTTGTTGTTTGTTGGTGTTTGGCATTTGAAAATCGCGAAAACCTGAACCCCAAAACCTCAAAATGCTGGGTCCACAGTCTTTCCGCATTTTGCGATTCGGCAAATAGTGTGGTCCTTTGTTTTTGTGTTCGGCATTTGTAATCGCTGAAACCCGATTGACCTCTATTTTTTCACAAAACTGTAGGAACATAGTAGGAATTATTTTCTATAGGAAAACTCTAATACTGTAATGAATGGACTGGTAGAAGAAATGAAGGATCTTCATCCGGGATAGAGGTAGAATAGAAATAATAGATCATATTACAAGTCACTGTGTATAGGGCATTACAAGTACAAAAATTATTGTATCTGAAAGTATTAAACTAATTAAGCAGATTTTTAGTGCGATTTTTCTAAGAGTTCTTCTTGCCATGAGGTCATACACCTTTAAGTATTCAAAATTTCATAATTAGACTAATGTTTAATGGCATAAATCGTAGAGAACAAGATGGGATCCTTCGAGTTAACTATGCTTGATGTGTAAGCTACTGGTGTGTAAGAATGAGACCCAAGTTAGGTAGATATACTTGCATGTTTATATTTTATGTAAGTAAAGATGCAGGACCATAGAACGTAATTGAGCTTTCCAATTATTAAACAATAATCAAGATGAAACTATACCTATAACAATGAATCGCTTTATATATATTTAGAGAAAGTTATAGGTATGTACATACCTATAGGTGGAAATAAGTAAAAATGTTAATGGAGAGTTAAAGTGAATTCCCTACAGTAAGAATGGTAATATATGCCTTTATACGTGCACATAGCAGAAAGTTAAAATACCTACTGTTCTAGCAGTCATGAAGATCCAACCTTGCTATTAAAAGCATAATTAAATGTGCAGAACTGATTACTTTGACAATCCCAAACTCCTTATCCTTCCAACTCCTAGTCTCCCAAATGCCAAAAAGGGCTTAACAATTCTAGATCACCCTTGGCCTTCATCCACGTGACCACCACTCCGTGACCACGTGCTTAAACACTGCTGGCTTTTCACGATTCGTGTTTTCCTGATTCTGGCTGCAATGATTCTAGGTCCTTCAAACTCCCGGACACTGAAATGTCGAAATCTCCCCCTTAAGATATCAACGATCTAGAATCCTCTTGAACCGATGACCATGATCCCACTAGATCGATAATCCACAACCTTTCAGGATTTTCCCCGAACCTTGACCACTCGCCACGTGTCCTCCTTGATGAACATTGTCGATCGTTTCGTAATTTCGTTAACTGAGAGTTCACGATGCAATGACTTCATAATCACCTGTCGTTCCAAACCCCGAACTCTGAAATAGTGAAATTCAATGCCTTAGAGTGTTGGAAGACACTCAGCCTTAATCTCCTCGCTGCTCTACAAGATCCAATGACTCTGGCAACTTCGACACTTCTCCACGAAGGGTCTCCACCGTTCTTTTCACCTACTCTCTTGTGCGACCTCTCAGAGGTTAAACTCTATGCACCCAAATCCTTCTGATCTAACGGTAGTTGTGCACAACCCTGAGCTTTAACTCTCTGAACCCCAAAGGTTCCTTCAACCTAAGTTTAGATATTTCCTATATACATATAAGTACGTTGGAGTAGTTTTAGAGTTAAGGGAAGTGATAGAATTATGGACATAATTTATCCACATAAGATTTTTTGTTCGAAGTAAACTAGACTGGTGTGATAATGTTGTTATGGATAGAAATGAATCTTACCTTCTCTTAAATTCTAAGCTTAAACGAAATTGAATTATGTCATAGAATTTTTATTTTTTTTGGTGAATTTGAGGTACATTACATCTTCGATGTACTCCCATCAAGGTTTATTTACTTCAAAATCCAAATTTATTCAAATTATCCTACTTCGATGACCCTCACCACAATGAATCCAATGACCCAGATCTCCTGAAACCACTCTCTGATTAATCAACAATGGATATTTTTCCACCCTCAAATCCAATGGTCAACAATTAAGTGTGACACCCCCTAAAGTTCTAAGCCCAATAGGGATCATCCTCATCCTTTTCAAAAACCAGGTATTGACACATGTCATCCTCCAGGACACGTTGGCTTCCATGCTGGCAGGACACGACATGTCGATGTTATTCTCTCTCTCCTTACACTTATATGATAAGGTATGGAGCCAGGGGATAAAACTTTGTTCCTCGCACCCAATATCGATGGTTGGGATTCCACCTTTTAAGCCTTCTGATAGATCAAAAATTATAGCTGACTCAGAACCCTTCTCTGTGGGAGTCCCAACACAACTTTGCACCCATAACACTAATGGTTTGACCTCCAGTAAACCTTAACACTAAAATGAATGGTCCATAACTTTCTAGGATTGTTCACTGATGGATCCAATGGTTCATTTTATCCTTGAGATCTTTCCATTAGAATCTCTCATCAACCCTGCTCCAAGGCACTCTGATGACTATGCCCTCAAACGAAGGGCCAATATCTAATCACTATGTTGATTCAACGACTATGATTTCTTCAGGTGGAAAACAAAGGTTTTCTCCATGCTAGAAGTCCAAATATGGACATAATTGTTCAGAGATTCTTCCAAGTTATTTTTCATGGTTTCACCATGCCTGTAAAGACTCTGAACCCTTATTATGTAACCTTTGTAAGGAATTATCTTCCTATGTCTATGAGGATTTTCTTTCTGCAATCCTTCCATTTTGATGTGGGGTTTTATATGGGGCTTAAGGGTAAATTCATGAAGGTGGGTAACAGTTTCATTAGAATCGGATCTCCAAAATTCCGAAAGACCTTTTTTCCGCTGAACTAATAATGTTTTCGGCTGAAAGTTCTATTTTTTTGGCCGAAATATGTTTCGGTCGAACCTTTAAATGCCAAATTGAATGGTATTGTGACGATGCCCTTGATTTTCATGTACAATTTTAGCTGGACGGATTTTTTTCATCTAGTAACATCTTTTTGGTTGAATGATATTCCGACCGAAAAGATATTTTGGTTGAAATAATGTTTCAGCCGAAATATATTTTCGACCGAAATAAATTTTCGGGCGAAAGGACCTTTCGTGTGAAAAGTTCTTTCGACCAAAAAGTGGTTTTTATATTACCCGCACATCGCAATAGTTATGGTTTTTCTAAGTTCTTGACGATAGTTGATAGTATTAGTGTGAGTGTTGGTGCGGTTGTGTTGGCTGTCTGTAGGTGGGTGGATGGGCGATTGGGTGGACGTCGAAGCTGCGGTCGAGCAGGTCTTGGAGCTATGGAGCTACGAGAGGGTCTTGAAGCCGTGGGTAAATTTCTATAAATTTAATTAACTGTAAATATATGTGTTTTTTGCGTTCTTTAAATATATGAGTTTTGTGCGTGCTTTAGATATATGTGTTTTGTGACATCAACTTTTGTCCCTCACATTGTGACATCAACTTTTCTCCATCCCATGAGATCGTAAGATTATGGTCATCAAATTATGATGAAGGATTTTTTTTGGTCACATTATGGAATTGGAATAAGTTTTTCACAATCCAATAGTGGGATATGTTCATCACATTATGACATTGGGAAATGTTCATCTCAATGCAATGTTGGTCTATGTTTTTCACGTTGCCACATTCAGTTGTCTATATCACATTTCGACAATCGGTTTTTTTCATCTCATTGTGATGTTTCAAAATATATGTCACAATGCGATGTCATAATACGAACGTCACATTGGAGCTTGAGGGTATGTTCGTCACATTGTGACATTACTATGGTTGGTAGATTGCAATGTTATCATGTTCAACACATTATGACATTTGGAAATGTTTGGTACATTGCGACCTTGGGATCTGTGTGTGACATTGTGATGACAAGGCAATAAACAACACATTGCTATGTCTCGAAATGTATGTCATAATGCGACATTAGGATATGTGCGTCACATTGAAACATATTAATGTATAATGTATAATGTAATGTATTAATTAATTGATACATTAATAATGTGATGCATTCATTCATTGATACATTTATACAATATTAATTAATAGGGTGTTAAAGTATTAATACATTGATGTATAATGTAATGTACTAATTAATTGATACATTAATAATGTAATGTATGAATTGGTTAACACATTTATACAATCTTAATTACTACAATGCTAGAGTATTAATACACTAATAAAGTAATATGTTAATCATACATTATTAGAGTAATAATAGAAAAAAATATATTTTATACATTAGTTAAAACATTACTAAAGTATTTATACATTAAAAAATTATAGAATTATTAATACAGTGACAAAGTAATACATTGATAAAGTGGTAATACATTGGTAATACATTATTAAAGTATTAATACATTAATAATACATTATTGCATTAATCAAATGTAAAAATTAAAATATGGATACTTTAATGTATAATGTAAGATGTTAAATTATTAATACAAGAATACATCACTCGATAATGAACATGGTTCACTATGATTGACCATGACCATGGTTTCTTACAGTTGACCATGAGCATGGTTAACTTTGGTAGAGCTTGGTTGACATTGGGAAGGAAAGGTTGACTATGATTGATCGTGGTTGTCCTTCACCATGGTTGATTGTGGTTAACCATCACCATGGTTGAATACGACTGACCAAGGTTTATTATGGATGATCATGCCCATGACTTTCCTTCATTGACCATGTGGATCTGATTATGGTGGACCATGTTGATTATGTCTAACCATATTTTACTATGGCACTATTGGATTGCAATGTTGACCATGTTTTGTTTGTCTCATTGCGACATCAGATTTTTTTCGTCACATTGTGACATCAACTTTTGTTCGTCACATGAGATCGTAAGGTTATGGTCATAAAATTATGATGAATATTTTTTATTGTCACATTATCGTATGTTGTTGGAATAGGTTTCTCACAGTCCGATTGTGGGCTATGTTCATCACAATGCGATGTTAGGAAATGTTCATCTCATTGCAATGTTTCTCTATGTTTGTCACATTGCCACATTCGGTTGTGTAGATCACAATGTGACAATGGGTTGTGTTTGTCCCATTGCAATGTTTGGAAATGTTTGTCACAATGAGACATCAGGATACATGTGTCACATTAGAATACAAGGATATGTTCATCACATTATGATGACATGATTATGTTTGTCACATTGCGACATCCATTTGTGTTCGTCACATTGCAATGTTACTAAGCTTGGTATATTGCGATGTTATTATGTTTGACACATTATGACCTCTGGATATGTGCGTCACATTGTGACTACAAGGCAATGTGTAACACATTTCTATGTCTCGAAATGTTAGTCACAATGCGACATCAAAATATGTGCATCGCAATGGAATGTGAGGAAATGTTCGTCGCATTTCAATGTTGGTCTATGTCTGTCACATTTCCACATTCGATTGTGTACAACACAATGTGACTATGGGTTGTAT
>JASDQU010883928.1:22278-33918 GCA_032191745.1 Picea mariana | reverse complement strand
TGTGCATCAAACTACTTTTGTGGTTCAACATTCTTCTTCACCCATTGGTTTTGTGCTAGATCTTGTCTTACTACATCATCTCCTGTCTTATCTCCTCCACACGTAACTATGTGTTGGGCCCCAACAACTCCCCCTAATTTTTTACAAAATTTAAAGGGCCCCCATTAGAATCTTGATAATTATGATGAGCTATAGAATCAACATTTTCAAATAGTTCCATACCTTGGCTTGCTTTGAGAAAAACTTAATACATTCATTACAAGAGTATATGTTAAATTTAGAAACGAGCATAAAAATCTCAATTTAAAAAAAAAAAACGTTAATTTTTATCAACTGTTTACTTTCGTTTAAATTATAATTATGTGTTCTTTCTTTTGTTCATTAGCAAGTTTGACTATTTTGAATAATGTGTTCAATACTTAATCAAATAATGTCTTGGTTGGTTTCTCATTTTCATAAAATCATTTGGTGTTATTAATTAATTAAATTCTTTTTTCATTTTGCATCTCAAAATAATAATAATAATAAAAAGAATTATCTATGATTTGTTTGATTTTGTAAAAAACCAAAATTAATATTTTTCTCTTCTCCATTAACTGAAAGCTTCTAGAATTTTAAGATCATATTTGAAAGGAAGTTATAAACAATGTTTGTTTAGAACTTATAGTTAGTTTAAATTCATTTTTTATTTTATTGTTCTAGATTTTCGCATGTGTTGTTCGGATAATCCACAGTTGGTGTCATTTCGTCGTCGACGTTTCGAAACCTTGACGATGAAATGACACCGTGGATTATTCTAACAACACATGCGAAACTCCTCACCACAGAAACTTAAAAACAACAATGTTCTAGATTTTGTTTTATTCACAATTTTTAGGTTTTTTTTTTGTTTCACAGGTTTCTATTATTAGTTATTTGGTATGGATCTGATCATGGCTTGATTTTATTATCCAAATATGTTCAATATGATTGATCCAAAAATAATATTGGATTCCTACAAATAATTTTATGAGCAACAACAGATAAAATTTGGAAAGACGTCAAGATCAGAGAAACGATTTTGTAGGAATGATTGCGGCCAAACTGTGTGGAATTTGAAAAAACGGTTGAAAACCGATTTCCCAAATGGACCCGTTTACCTTCTGCGATGAAATTTTCCCAAAAAAATGCACAATTTGAGAGATATTTGTGTCTCGTTACGAGGAAAATTTCAGGTGGCATAAATTATTAGTGACGCCCAAAGTGTTCATTCATTGTATAAATATATGAGAAAGTTCAGAGCCAAAGATATGAAAGAATTGGAGAGGAAGATTCTTATCCTTTCTCTTTTGTACATTATTTATTTTGTAAACTTTTCTTCTTTTCAAATGGAGTAATAGATTGTTGAAATTTTGGGAGAATGGACGAGTATTTTCGAAGAAGAATATGAAACTCTAGATTGCTTAATGGCTTTTGTCCTGTGAGTAAAATGGTTTTATTTTCATTATAATATCTTCATATTCTTTGAATAATTTATTATGCATTGATTTAAATTAACTTTAGTCTATTTTATCAATACATGGTTAATTGCTATCATTTATGTATTATTATTGTTTTCTTTTTTTAAGAGTCTATTATCCCAAAAATTCTTCCAGGACTACAGTATGGGCATGTGATTTTGAGAAAGATTATGGGAAATCAATTCATCTTTGTCTTTAGACCTATGTGATTCTTATTCCATTTCGTTCTTCCATTATTGTTGTATTATGAGAATGTTATTATGGTTGATTTTAGCTTTAGCTTGTCATCATATGGTGTTTTCACACTGTTAAATGTTATATGTTGTCCATAATTTCTTATTTCATTTTTTATGTGTGATTGATCTGTCATTTGATTATTTTTGAATTTATTCTTAATGTTAAATCTTGGATAATATCAATATTCAGATCTGAGTTTTCTCTCATTCTTAAATATTGATCATCTTAAGATCACAAGATTTTTAATTAGATATCTTTCTGTTGTTATTAATTTACTCCAATATCAAATAATTCTTTGAATGTATTCTGGAAGTGCTAGTATTGTTTTGTTATAGGTTTCCCTTAACAATAGTACATGGAGGATCTCATACAAAAAAGGAAGATAAACTCAGTTGACTGATCAGTTAGAGATTACTAGATGCATTATTTTCTTGTATTTAGAGTTCTTTATGAATGAAACGATGATTACATTAATTAGCTTTGACTGTTTTTGTGTCACTGTTTCAATCGTATTCATTTAGTATTTATTTGTTTAATATCTTTAAAAAAAAACAAAAAATAAGTGTTGTTCATATTTGATTCAAAAACTTTATCAAACAATCATTTTCACAAGATTACATGCAAACCTTGTAAACTGTATATAAACTGTTCATAATCATTTGTATATTCACATTCTTAGACAAATATTTGTAATTATTGTGTCGATTGTTAGAATTTTTTCTTGAGTTAGTTTATTTCATTTTTCTATCTTTAGGACCCTAGTTGGCTAACATAGACATTAAGCCCATCAGGATAGGTCATACCAAACGGCTTGGGTTAATTAGACAACCATGGACAAGGTCTATCCTTCCAGTTGACGACATGTCAAATTTGCCCGTCAACACTATGTTGATATTTCTTCCATCATCCCTCGCTTCTGAATAAATCCATTGAACATTCTAATTTTTTTGATTTCTCTTTTCCTGGATCTTCCCCAATAGCGTCAGACAGTCTTCTATGTCATGGTCATATGCACGATAATACATACATGTCGTAGGTGGAGGTGGAAGTGGACATTCTCTTGCATAGTGTCCTAGTTGTTGACAATTATGGCATACCACTGGTCCTCTACCTCTTCCAAATCCTCCTCTACCTCATCCTCCACCTATATAGCCAAATCAATCCCCTCTCAGTGAATTGTACTGAGGCACGTGGTTATACTACATAGGATTATACTGCAGTTGTGCGGTATTGTACTGCGGATGCACAGTTTTATATTGTTGTGGCGCAGTGTTATATGGGGATGGTACTAGGTTAAATTGTTGTGAAACTTTCCCTGTCATCATCTCTGCCTACACCCTATAGGTGTTTGATGTTCTTTCCCTCATCAGCTCCATTGTCCTGAAGTATTTGTCATCATGGCCTACTGACTTGCAAAAGTTGCAATATGAACTCTTAGGCACTTTTTGGTATTTCTGCATCATTGGAAAATGATATGGATCATGCCCCTGTGTCTTACAGATCTCACACCATAGTCTTCCTATCAAAAAATGGTTTGGCAGTCCTATTTCCATGTACTGTATGAATGTTGGGCATTCATTCTTGTGGTGTCCTTCTGTCCTACATGTGGTACACCGAACAACTTCTCTTTTGTCCTTACTCTTGTTCTGGTTTAATTGAAATGTTAGATTCTTTAGGTCCTCCTTGAGCTCCTTTATTGCTGGATCTATCTTTTGATATTGGTTTTCTTCTAGTTGCAAGGATTCCTGCAAAGCCTCTACCTGGGTCTGAAACTTCTACTGTCTCAAAGGATATTTCAAGTGTGGCAGTAATGAATTCACAAACATATGCCTATGTTGCATATCTATCATGACATACTTCAACTTTCCCTTCAATCATTTGAATCTCTAGTCTATCTCCTAGAAAAATTATCATGGCTTATGTCTGATCTCTATCAACTCATTCATGTACCGATCCTCTGAGATAGGCTTCTAGAATTCATTTATCATCAACTTCTTGATATCCAAAATCATTCTGGTTGTTCCTAGTTGACTGTTTGCAACTAATCTCATGTACCAATCTAGTGCGCAGTCTCTTAGCGTGATGGCTAACTGCGCAATTTTGGTATCCTCATCTACGATTTGCTTTGTTTCAAAGATCTTTTCACAGATGAACAAGTGCTTCTCAGAGTCCTTTGACACCTCTCCCTTGAATTCTAGTAACCTAATGGTCCCTAGTTCAACATTCGAGAGAAGATGGTTCAAAAAACAATAGAGGATATCGAATGGATTCGAGGTCCACAAAGCTCCGTAGGCAAATGCAGTCAGTATTACTCCCGAGACAAATCCTCAATACGTGTTCCCACTACGTTGAGTCCGGCTTTGGAGGGGTTATCTCCATTGCCTTTCTTTAGAAGACCTCATGTTTATCCCTATATTATAGGGGGGTCCCAGATAAATTTTACGACACTAGACTTAAACACTCTCTAACTTTGACTCCAATGTTTGATTTAATGGCCTTGAAGAGTTTTCTGTCCAACCTAATTCAAGGCCCTAAAACCCTAAACTAGTTTGTTGACCCTAAAAACAAAAAGTATAGTATATTTTAGAATAAGTGTTCATTTTAAAGGCTTGATTTAGTCATAATGTATGGTAGTGAAACTAATGGTGTTGTAAAGAGATGAAAATGAGGAGAAAATTAAAACATTTGAAAGCAAAATTACTTTAAATTAAAAACCAAAGTTTTATAACTAACTCTTTGTAACTCAACTTTTCGTAACTAACTTTTTCAAGATCTTGGTAAAGAAAACCTAAAACCTACTTTCGCTTGACTACAAGCTACTTATGTTTCAATAAATCATGAAAAAACCTTTAAAAACAGACTTTTTCCTTTTTGCAAACAACCAACTCTACCTACTTTACCACATTGAAATGAAAACTCCTTTTTTTATTTTTTGAAATGCTTTAAAGAGAAAAACTAAAATAAATCTTTTTCTTTTTTCAAAGCAAGTAAAAAAGGATAAAAAGACTTAAACAAGTCTGGAAAAAACCTTTATCCTAATGCAGATCGTATGGATTCAATCAAGGAACCTAGAAGGCAGATTCATAATTCAACAGCTTGCTTAAAACCTTTTTTAAGAGTAAACACAAGAAAATCAAGAAATAAAGTAAAACAAACTCTAGCCCAGGCTATGGCTGTAAACAAAAACTCTCGACTAATCCAAGAAAACCCTAAGAAGTGTGGACTTCAATTAGGAAAGAGGAAAACTCCCTCTTTTTCAAAAAGTTTCTTGAAACAGAGACGCGGGCTGTTGCATCAACAAATTGCATATGTATGCAGGATGTTTACTGAGCAGAGTGCATATGTACATGGGCTAACTCAAGACAGGGCATGTACACCTCTGTATCTTTCCAAAAAAAGAAAAGATCAGGAAGTCTTACAGGGCAGTGACAACTGGTATTACACCTGAAGGTGACCATAATCCCTTGATAGACTTACAAAACTCAAAAGAAACTTGAAAGGAAAACAAACCAATCAAATGATCCAAAATCCTCTAAAACACCCTAGAGCATTCCCTAGTATGGTTTCCAGTTCTGCTAGCGGGAAAACCACCCCTTTAACTACACCAAAGTTCAAGATGTAGACAAATCGAATAACCGTCTAAAAGTTAGTCAATTCTCTATACTACCCCAAACATACCAAAACTAATATAAAGAAATAAAAAAAAAAGAGATCGGGTAACCATACCTTTGATCCCATGTCTGGTGATGATCTCCTCACGCTTGGAAGTTCCACTAATTGTACGTCTCCTCCTAGAGCTGACCTGCAGCCAAATATAGGCAAAGAAATAAATAAAATCATGCTATTCTATATATAAGTTAGGGTTAGATGTAAAATGTCAGGTATAAATCAATAAATTACTCAAGACACCATCATTTGGGATAGGAAAATGTGATTCTAACGTTGAGCAAAGTGGACTACGTGAGGTTCATCATCCATTTCTGAGGGAAGATCTTTGAATTCTTTCCCTTGGTTCTGGTTAGGTACTTGTACAGGGAAAGTATGTTGTAAACTTTACAATCCCCCAGGATGAAGTCACTAAACTTCAATGCTGCGATCTTGTCATGATCTACACATATTGCGCGTACTACTTTCAGCAGGTACGTAGTGACTAGAGTGTACTTAAAGTCTCTAGGCACACTATCTCTATTGATCGCACCACTCAGAGGTGGTATGTAAGAAGGTAGGATGGATGGAAGAAACTTCGCGTTGGTCATATCGTATTTATGTTTGGTTCTTCTTTCTGCACTAGCTCGGGATGTTCCTACTCGAGAAATCGACAGGGAGGCTTGCACTCCTTGCGTCAATGATGCTTATAAACCTGTAGACAATCTTCGCTTTGACATGACTCTTTCGGCTCTAAGGCTAGTGAGTACCTCTCTTACAGATTCTTCAGTTGTGCTAAATTCATCAGACATATATGCTTAGGATCAATAGCTCGGGTTCTCAAAGTAACATAGGTACTATAGTAAGGTATAGAGTAAGCGCAGAGTAATCACTATTCACAATTCAGGTAGTCTGTGGACTCAAATTCACAATTAGCAAAAGTGTCTTCCGTGCAGGGCGCGATCGATTAAGTAAGTAAATCTATAACAGATTGTTTGCAATGGATATGGGGCTTCCTTAACTCTGGTTCTGTCCATTATGGCGTGGTCTAATGGTCTGGTGATGAGCCATCAATGCTTTTCGATCCGTTCAGAGTGACAGTCGAATGGGTATATCGACCTCCAATGGCTATATAGCTTCGCCATGGCGAAGTGAACCATGTCGTTATTCTAATATCCCGATGAAGCTCTAATTTTGCAAAGTTTATTTTGGAGAGGTTCCCTCTGGAACCCTCTGTAGCCTGTTGATCTGAGCTCTCTTTTTACTTAGCTTTCTAGCCTTCTTCCCCGTGAGCTTCATCTCGGTAGTTCTTTTCTCGTTCTAATTCTTATTTTCCTTGGGCATAGTCACTTCGCTCTGCTGAGGTTCTTTCCCAAGACTCAGGAGAACTACTTCGTCTATATCTAGTATAGATACTCCAATCTTCTATGAGTCCCCTAATTCTTTGACATCTGGGATTCTAGTGTCAAATAGCTTTGATTTATTCTCTTGTTCCTCAATCAAATTTGCGATCCTTCTGGTCATGAAATCTTTTAGCTCTTGTCTTTGTTGTTGTAATACCTTTTCTTCCTCCTTCTTTCTGGCTTGATCTCTCTCAATAGAAAGTTTTCCAAGTAACATAGTGAATGGGGCGATGTCCTCAATAAATTTGATAATCTCAAAATCTTCCTCTATCAAAGTTCCATTAACATTCATAGATATCTGAGGGAGCCTTCCACACAGGTTCACCATTTTTCCTCTGAATATCCCTATTCCTCCTAATGAAGGGATCATAGCAGGCCTTTCTATAGCTTCCCAAGTTCTTACTGGCATGATATTCACCTGAGTTTCTTCATCTAAAACATAGTCAATGTCGAAGTCCCCTATTCTTGCTTCGATGCATTATTTTTCTTTAAAGATCTCTGATAGGCTAAAATGTCGGTGGTCAGTCAAGGTGTCTTTCATCTATAGAAATATCATCTCGGATTCTCTCTAGGGTTCTACTATTTCTGGATCTACCTTAGTTTTTTCTTCATTCAGATTCATGCCTTCAATCTTAGCAATCATTCTAGGGCAATCCAATACTTCATGGTCCAAGGCTTTGCAACATAGGCAACTAGATCTCCTACTAGGGCATTCCATAGCAAGATGTATCGGTCTTCTGCAACTGTAACATAGGGTTAGTCCTCTCTTTCCCTTAAATGATTCCCAACTTCTTCTATACTACGCACTAGGATCATGGTATCTATCCTGCAAAAAAATATTTCTAGGATCCTGCATCCATTTGTTAGTCAAAACATTCTTTCTATGCATAGGTATAACATATCTATTAGATCTATTCACATCAAACTTTATTTCATCTATTAATGCCCTAGTTTTCAAGCTAGGACAGAGTCTATCAAACATACTTATCTTACTTCTACAGAGCACAAAGCTTTCAGATCTAATTTTTTTTAACCATTATTACCTTTATCAGAGAATTGATCTTATAGATCTTACCTCTTTTCTTCAGAAACATTCAGATCTCGCTTCTTTTCTTCATATATGGTCTTATCTTTTTAGATAAAGTACAATACTATGCACTAGGGCACAGGTCCACGTACAAAGCTTCCACAGTTTCAGGACGAATATTTTCACCAAGCTTCTTCTTCCTTAGTTCCCAGCAATCAAAGTTTCAGTCTTGACAATGGAACCATTTGTTGGCATAGGGGCAGACCCAGGGTTCAATGCTCAAGAGCGCACCAACAAAGCCCTAACTACCAACCCTTTCAGGAACACCTGCGAAGCAGGTGAAGTCTCACCCAAGGTAGAGGCAGGGGTGGTTGCAAGACTTAGGTGTCTGCAACCTTAGCTGGGACACAAATCTATGATTATATTGTCTACAGGGAACCTAGCATTGATCATTCATCAATATTCAACCCATATTATACTTCGCAGACATCACAGAGCATCACGATGTGCACTCAGATCTATAGTATTTCAACACTTAACCATAGTAACCCAGATCAGATCCAATAGATCATCACTAAGCATCCTCATACACCTCTAATCTAATAATAATATATATCTAAGAAGCACAGAGCATAAATGGATATATCAAAGCACATAGCATAAGCAAAGATAAACACATTGAATCAAAGCACAAAGCATAACACACAGATTTACGTGGTTCAATCCCCACCCTGGGGCTACTTCCACAAGATCATCTTCTTTATTATCATCTTCAACTTATTACAAGCACAAAGCCTCCAAACCCTTATTCGCATAGGACAAAAGATCTGTGTAGCTCTCCAGATCCTTCTTACTTGTGTTACAACACTTAGCTTTCTATAGCAACCTCATAGCAACTTGCACTTAGCCTTGCAAACCTTACACACTTCGCACAGAGAACTTATTCAACATCACATAGATGTACTACCAATTGCACTAATAAATCACATCTACTACTTCTTATATTTCCTATCCTTCTATTTATACATTACAAAAGTGGGCCTAAACGTGGGTAAACCCACGGTCCGACATCCCTTTCCCATTACATTAACCCAAAACACTAAAAGGGGCCCAAAAGTGGACCGAGATCCCATGATCTCTACTTCGCCTGGTGCTTCATCTTTGGAAGGCTATCGAAGTCCGAAAATGGTCAAATATGACCAAGTGTTCCTCAAAACTTGGTCAAGGGCCAACAACTATTTTAAGTCTTGTGGAAGTAGAATATTTGCATATTGAACAATTAGATGTAAAAACATATTTTCTCCACGGGGATTTGGAGGAAGATATTTATATGCAAAAGCCATAGGGGTATGAGGTTAAAGAGAAGGAGAATTTGGTATGCAGGGTGAAGAACAGATTGTATGGCCTAAATCAAGCTCCAAGGTAGTGGTATTTGAATTTTAACATGTTTATCACAAAACAAGATTATAGTAGATGTCATTATGATCATTGTTTTTATTTTAAAAGGCTAGAAAATGGAAGCTATATTATCTTGCTATTGTATGTAGATGGCATGCTTGTTGCAGGGTCTAATATGCAAGATATGAATGTGCTCAAGAAGAAATTAGCTAATTCATTTGCGATGAAGGATTTGGGTGCTGCAAAGAAAATCCTTGGTATGAGAATAACAAGAGACAGGAAAAATCGCAAATTGACAGTCTCAGGGTGAGTACATAGAGAAGGTGTTGGAGAGTTTTAGAATGCATAATGCAAAACCAATTAGTACATGTTTGTCTATCCATTTAAAATTAACTAAGGAAATGTGTCCCAAGACACAGGAGGAGACAAAATACATGTCCAGGGTCCCTTATTCATCAACAATTGGCAACTTGATGTATGCAATGGTTTGCACAAGACTATATATTGCACATGTAGTGGGATTTGTGATAAGGTATATGAACAATCCATGTAAAGAACATTGGGAGGAAGTAAAGTGGATTCTCAAGTGTTTGAGAGGTATTGCTACTCATGCATTATGTTTTGGAGGTTCAGACATTGTTCTACAAGGATATGTTGATTCAGATATGGTAGGTGATAAAGATAGAAGAAGTAGCACCACCGGGTTTGTTTTTACTATAGGTGGAACAACAATAAGTTGTATTTAAAAACTACAAAAGGTTGTTTCACTTTCAACAACAGAAGCAAAGTATGGTGTTACTACATAGGCTAGTAAAGAAATGATTTGATTATAGATGTTTATGGAGGAATTGGGAAAAAACAAGGAGAATACCAGGTTGTACTGTGATAATGAGAGTGACATCCATCTTGCAAAGAACTCATCCTTCAATTAGAATACTAAGCATATACAACTCAGGTACCATTTCATGTGATCTATCTTGGAAGATGGACATTTGAAGTTGTAAAAGATACACACTAGCTAGAATCCTGCAGACATGCTAACAAAGGGAGTAACCAGGGAGAAACTCAGTTCCTACTCAATTTCAGTTGGTCTTCAAGAATGAAGGTGAAGATGAGAATTTTTTCAGGTCCAACAAGGATCATAGTCTAGCAGATACAATAGTGATGGAGTTGTTGAGATCAGTTTCCAAGTGGGATATTGTTGGTTGTGGATCTTGATTATTTTCCTGATTCAGAGGTATTTGTTTTCAACCATGTTTATACCCCATGAAGACTTTACACCCTGAAAGAATGTACAACCTGATTTCATAGTAAATATGAACTGTTCATTATAAGGCCATAGATTTGACGGTAGAAGTTATGTTAGGGTTTTTTTCCCTAGAAGGAAACCCTCTTTTATGAGGAAAATTTATTGCGGCTACGTATCATTACGAATATTGTATTTTGAATGAGGAGACTGTGAGAGAAAGAAGAGGAAGTTACAACGGGTGTGTTGTAGGATGTATCCATTCATTTGTTGGATAATAATAAAGGAAGTACATGACAATTTCTTTGGTGGATGTAGCCCACACTGGGTGAACCACATATATCTATTTCTCTATTGTATCGTGTATCTTTTGTGTTTTATTTGTGCATTTGTTTTTTATTTTATTGCTTCGCGATCCTATTTTTCTAACAATATTGTGTGTGATGGATCAACCATCAAAGTGGGAATATTATATTCATTTATTTTAATTTCCTACAATAATGAGTATCAGGCCTCATTGAAAAAGAGTCCATTTGAAGCATTGTATGGAAAAAAATGTAAAACTCTGGTGAGTTGGGATAATTCAACAGATAGAGAAGTTGTTGGACTAGATTTTTTGAAGGAAATGGAAGAGCAGATGACAAGAATAAAGTAGAATTTAAAAGCTACCCAAGATAGGTAGAAAATTTATGCAGACAAGAATAGAGTTTTCAGAGATTTTAAAGTGGGCGAACATGTGTTTTTTTAAGTGAAGGAAAAGATAAGTTCACTAAGATTAGGGAGTTTCCCGAAGTTGGTAGTGAGATATTGTGGACCTTTTGAAATATTAGAAAAGATGGGGTTATTTGAATACATGCTAGAATTCCTGCATCCATGAGATTGCATAATGTATTCCATGTATCATTATTAAAGAAGTATGTACCTGATTATAACCACATAATTGATTTAAATGTGATTTAGGTGGAGCATGAAGGGGATTTATTGGTGGAACCAATACACATCCTCGACCAGAAATTCAAAGAGCTCAGGAACAAATCCATAGGGTTGGTAAAGGTTCAATGGACCTGCTATGGTCTTGAAGATGCATGCAAGACTCCATTTTGAGCAGCTAGAGTTCTGGAACCACATCTCATAGTCCTAGCCAACTATGCTAGGGACCTTGATAAAATAATGACTCGTTCCTTG
>JASDQU010883927.1:58757-69697 GCA_032191745.1 Picea mariana | reverse complement strand
AAATGTAGGTGTTGGGGTAGATGGGTGATGTAGGGTGAGGTAAGGGGGTGTAGTTTGTAGGTAGAGGGTTGGAGGGTGAGGGAGTGTGTGAGTTATAAAAATTTAAAATTAGTTAAGTGTGATGTGAGGGAGGGGGAAATGAGGGGTGAGGTAAAGTTATGAAATTCTAAAATTAGTTAATTGTGATGTGAGGGAGGGGGAAATAAGGGGTAAGGTAAAGGAGTGTGGTGGGTAAGTGGGCTTGCGGGGATAAGGGATGAGAGTATGGTGGGTGTGGTGAGACACTCGCTATGACTTATTAGAATATTTTATGTGGGTTTTAAATGTAAAACAAGAATATTTTTATGGGTCTTGGGCCTGAAAATTGAAGAAAACCAGGGTCTTGGACCTGAAAGTTTAAATGTAATTTCAAAGAAATTGGCTTTGTTCCACATTGAATAGGAGATTTTCATCACTTAAACACAAACTAATATATCTTGATCATACGAACTCGAATTTCAGATACAAAAAATTCATGGAGAAGTTGAGACTGAGGGCTACACCATGGGCTTTTAATATTTCGAAAAATTTCTTCTTTTGATATCATTTTTTTTTTGAATCCAAGAGTGGGAAAATATAGATGACCAAGTTTTGAACAACACTTGGCTCCAACTGTGGGACAGTGACACCTTGTGGGTTTTTGAGAACACTATGATCTCAGGACCAGTTTCCTTCTCCATTGGGCTATTGGAGTCGTCTTCAAAATAGATTCATGTAATTATTATTATTTCATGGAGTTATCTTAGTAACTGTCTTATTGTACAAAATTGAACTGAAGAAACAAAATATGTACATACATGATTTACCCACCCTACCTTAATTGGAATAAAGGGCACCTTAGGTGTAGGTAGATTTCCAGTGGATCCATTCAAGCATTTATCTAATTTGTGGAATGAACTCCATCACCATGGAACCGATTGAAACTTGTACCAATGAGTCAAGGGAACTCTCAATATGTATTGGAGAAAAACTAAGCCAGGTGTGTTTAGGATTTGATTGCTTTGATTCACCAACAATGCTTTGGAACCATAATTCATTGAAATCAATTCTTGGCTGCTCAAGAATATTGTTGTCTTTGATTAGATGAGGAGTTTCTAATTTTAATAATATTTCATATCTCTCCTTATATCCAACCACTTCCAAGGTTCTTGTTTCATCAATAATATCTTGAAAAGACTTTTCCTTCATGTAATGGAAATCTTGTTCGTCATCCTTCTCAAGATTCATTTCTTTCACCAATTATTCTTGTTGTGTAACATACCCACTATAATCTCCAATTTAATTAATGATTATGTAGATATAATATGTGGCTATGACCAAGAGATGTAATACATGAATTGTGTTTATTTGTTTATTAATAAAATGTGAATCCAACTGCTAAGGGGACATAGACAAGAGATGGGGGTTGAATTAATCCACAAGAGAGGTGAGTGTCTAGAATAATGGACAAGAGGGGTTCAAGGGGGAATTACCCATGTATAATGATTTAAACCATTTTCCTAAATTGTTATTTGTATATGAACCTTCCCTTTTCTGATTGATTGTTTCCAAAATCCAATCATTGAATACATGTAAGAGGGTGGGTGTGAGTGGTCACATCCTAGAGTTATTGGACACATGGGGGTTAAGTACAATCATCTTGGGGAAGAGTTTGAGTCAAGAAATGTAATCCAAAGAGAGGAAATTCGTAGGGAAAGAGGGAATCATTTTTACTTAGTCAAGTGAATGCACAAGAGAAAGGGAGGAGCAAGAAGAAATAGAGCTTGGAGTTGGTGTGACCATGGAGGGATAATTCTAGAGAATAACTAGAGCGTAACTAGAGAAAATTGGAGCTGGAGAACTAGAGATCCCAATTGTCAGGCCAGAAGAGTGAACTCCTATGCAGGTTACACTAGAAAAAAAAGTGTTTGTTGTTGATTTGTTGATAGTTTTCCTAGAAACAGTTTCCCTTGAGTTACCAACTAAGAGATTCCTAGCTGCTTGTGCCATAGATACCTTGATAAACGAATGTCTCATTCCTTTGGTTAGCATTGATAAATGGATGGTACATCCCTTGGGTTAAACTTGATAAAAGAATGGTGCATTCCTTGGGTTGGATGGATCAAGAGGGAGAGAGCTTGTGGAAAAGAGAGATAGTTGTAGCAAAATATCAGTTGGGTTGAGAGTTTTATGAGTTTTGATTGGACTGTGAGATACCACCCTCTTTTGTGGATTGCTAGCCTCAATTAGGGGGTGACTAGCTATTGAGATTTGGAACAGTTAGTTTATGGTTGGGTGGAACGTCCGTCCCAAGAAATTGGTTGCACAACTGTTGTGAAAAGATAAGTGTTTTATCTTGTTGTTATGTTAAATTATGTATTTAATTTTTGTGCATGAACTCGATGTATTTGGAAGTGATTTATATGTTGTTGTAATAAGTTGTGTAGCTGTAATTCATGTTGATTATTAGCATGTTGTAGATGCTTCTATTTTTTGGTTAAAGAAAGTAGCTAAATATGTTTTAATTTTTAGTTGTAAGCTACATGAAATCGACTAAAAATAGAAGAATTACTTTAATTAGCATAAGTTTCATGTTATGTGTTTTTTGCACGTATTGTTGCTTAGCTGGAGGCTAGGTACGTTACTAAAATGGTATTAGAGCTGATAGAGATATATTTTTCGTGTGACGTGGCCCAACTTGGGTGGTTGGGTACGTTACAAAGTTGTATGAAAGCCCTATTTTCAACATCGAGTCTAGATGGACCAATTAGTTGAGCACATAAGTGAAAATTACAGACTATGCATGAAAATTGTTTGACGAAATGCCAGGAAAAGGATGTCTGAAATTTGTTGTTGAAATTACAACAGTGAGATTGAGAGGAATTTCATAGGTAATGTGAAGAATTGAGACCCTTTGGAAATTTTGAAAATAAGAAAATAAAAAAAAATTGGGTATTTTTTTGTACAATGACGTCGGCATGGTGTGGAGGCCACGTTTCAATTGACATGGTAGAAGAAAGGCGGGTGTTTCCATGGTGGAAGGTACATATTGGAAATGATTATAGTTGACAGGTGATGTGGAGCCATGTGGCAGACCAACTGTTTTTCCTATGAAACTATGGTAAGATCTTGGAAATTTGTTTATGAGTCTGTGAGTCCATGATTCCACGAAGATGAAAAAATGGCTAAGTGTTGGGACCTATCATGAGTTTGTGAGTCTGCGAAGAAGGAAAAATGGATAACTGTTGGAACATATTATGAGTCTATGAGTCCACGAAGATGGAAAATGGCTAAGTGTTGGGACTTATTATGAGTCTGTGAGTCTGGGAGTCCACAAAAACATGGAAAAATGGTTAAGTGTTGAGACTTTTCAGACGGACTTATGAAAGAAAGGTTACAATATTGTGAGTCCGTGAGTACACAAGTCCGCAAAGAAGTGGAAACATGACTAAGTGTTGAGACTTTTCAGACAGACTTATGAAATAAAGGTTAGAATATTATGAGTTTGTGAGTTCACAAGTCTATGAAGAAGTGGAAAAATGGTTAAGTGTTGAGACTTTTCAGACAAACTTATGAAAGAAAGGTTACAATATTGTGAGTCTGCGAGTCCGCAAGTCTGCAAAAAAGTGGAAAAATGACTAAGTGTTGAGACTTTTTGGACGGACTTATAAAAGAAGGTTACAAGTTTATAAGTCCATGAGTCCGTGAAGGAAGAGGAAACTAAGTGTTGGTGGTGGGTTCATGGAAGGTATGAAGAAGAAATATGACTTATATCCATGATGAATCCATTAAGATAGATCAACGAAGGAGAATTCAGGACTTCGAGTCTTTGGAGACGTTGTAGACATGTACAAGAACTTCGAAGGGCTATAACTTTCAAACCAGAGCTCGATTTTGGGAAAGTTTTCAGTCGTTGGAAATCTATTTCTGGTAGGAATGCATCAAGCAAATCAAAATTTGAATTATTGCAATGTGTCCTTCAAAAATTGATGAAGTAACCTGTATTCTAATTAATAAAATGTTTTATAATATGCATGTTCTAACAGTAATTTTTACATGAACATCTCTTGCAGAATCAGAAGTACGGAAAGAAACTTTAGTTCCTATATGAGTACTGGAGTTATGGAAGATGCTCAAGGATATTATATCCATGAGGAAGAGTTCATAGGTCTACATGTTAGCATGGGGAATGTTGAGACATAGTCAAATGGAAGGAGATATAGGAAAGGGCATGTCACTATGAGAAGTCTACAAAGGGAAGTGCAAAGTTACAGGGTTGATAATAAACAGATTATAAAGGCTAAAGAAGAGATACTTCAGCGCTTAAATATGTTGCATAATCAAGGTAACAAGGATTATGGCACCAAACAAGCAGCTAGTGCTAGACAAGTATCAACATCAAGTTCCCATAGAAAAAGGGATGATCATGGAAATTATAGGAATTCAAGAAGTATGAGAAGGAACCATCATTCTCCAAGGAAGTCCACTAGGAGAACTCATGCAAGCTCAGGGCCAATGAGCATCCCAAGCGTGTCTCCTATTCGTAGGAAAAGAAGAGGGCTTGAAGTAGACATCTTGCAAGGTGAACTTAGGAAAATCAAGCCACCTACTTTCAATGGTGAGCATAGGAAAGGAGAAGAAGTAGAAGCTTGGCTGTTGGAAATGAAGAAATATTTCCAGCTCCATGACTACCCATCCCGGGTAGAAGCTAGTATTTCCACCTACCACTTGCAAGGAAAGGAAACCATGTGGTGGGATCAACTTAAGCAAGCCAAGAACCTCAATGTGAAAAGGATGTCATGGAGGCAGTTCAAAGGATATTTCCAAGAGAAATATTTGTCTGAGCATTACTATGAGAGAAAGATGAAAGAGTTCTTTGAGCTCAAGTTGGGAATCATGACAATGGAGGAATATGAGAAGTGGTTCTTTGAATTGTTGAAGTATGTTGAATTCATCAAGGATGAGAAGGTTAAAATCCATAGGTTTCTAAGTGGGTTACCCTCCTTCTAAAGTGACAAGATTCATTATGATAACCCCAAGACCTTGGAAGAAACCATAAGGAAAGAAAGGAACCTTTATGAGTAAAGAAAATGAAGGCCAATGTTCCAAAAGGCTTGGAATGACAATATGAAAGGGAAAAAGGATCAAAGGCATAAAGGTTTTAAGCCACCCTTTTTTCAGAAATAACTCCCAAGAAAATCAGCGAGGCCAAGCATACCAAAATTATCAAAAGAATACATAATCATTTGGGAAAAGGCCAAGACAACATCCTTTTCAATGTTGGAGATGTGAAGGGAATCATTTATATAGAGACTTCCCTCATAAAAGAGAAATAATGAGGACTGTCCACAACATTTAAGAGGCTGAAACAGTGGAAGACATGAGAGGAAGTATGCCAAGTATTTATGCATCATTGGAAAAAAATTAGACATAATATCAATCCCCTATGATCGAAGTGGAAGGTAATATTGATAACCAACCCATAGAAATTTTAATTAATTCCAGAGCTAGCCATAGTTACATAAATTATAACATTGTTGAAATTTTCACTTGCAAAGAAGTAAGCATAAGAAATATTGGTTAGTTCAGTTAGCCATGGGGGCTAAGAGAAAGATCAATGAGTTGGTTAAATATTGTCAAGTAGACATGAATGGACTCAACATGAAGGTATATGTAAACATCATACCATTGGGTTCATATGACTGTCTAATTGGCATGGATTGGTTGGAAAAACATCGTGATGTCCTAGACTATTACAACAAGACAATCACAGGTCTTGATGAGGAAGGGAAACAAGGAAAGATTCAAGGCATTCCAAGAGATGTAGTTGTTAGAGATATTTCAACCATGCAGTTGAAGAAGATATTTAGTAAGGGATGTAAATTTTTTTCATCCCATATGGAGGAGGCAGCCAAAGATAAAGTGGCAAGCATTGAATACCATCCAGTCTTGAGGGATTTTGAAGACATTTTTAGAGAAATTCTTGGATTTCCACCCAAGAGAGACATTGATTTCTCTATAGATTTGGTGCCAGGAGTTGCCCCTGTTTCGAAGACACCATACAGAATGGGGATACCATAATTGAAGGAGTTATAGATGAAGCTTAAAGAGTTATTAAAAAAAGGGTATATATGCCCAAGTGTGTCACCTTGGGGAGCCTCGGTTCTCTTTGTGAGGAAGAAGGATGGAACCTTAAGGTTGTGTATCAATTTCAGACAACTTAATAAGGTTACCATAAGGAATAAGTATCCTTTACCCATAATTAATGATTTGTTTGATCAACAAAAAGGTGTGAGAATATTTTCAAAGATTGACTTGAGAGTAGGATATCATCAAGTAAGGATAAGGGAAGAAGACATCAACAAGACAACATTCAGAACAATATATGGGCATTATGAATTCACGGTAGTGCCATTTGGGATATCAAATTCCCCAACAGTTTTTATGTGTCTCATGAATGGAGTGTTCATGGAATACCTGGACAAGTTTGTGATTGTGGTCCTAGATGATATACTCATCTATTATAAGAATGGTATTGCAAGTTTTAAGAGAGCACAAATTATATGTTAAGCTAAGTAAGTGCATCTTTTACCAAAAGAAGATTCACTACTTGGGGCATATAATATCAAGAGCATGGATAGAAGTTGAACCTAAGAATATAGAGGCCGTTAGAGGATGGCCAACACCAAATAAAGTGACTAAGGTCAGATCATTCATGGGTCTTTCCAGATATTACCGAAGATTCATAAAAGGATTTTAAAAGATTGCAATTCCAATCACTTCTTTGCAAAAGAAGGGAATGAAAAGGTGCGAGGATCAGGAGTCGTCAAATCTAGGTAAGTAGCACATGCTTTAACCCTGAGGGTCCTTCATATTTAGGAGGTCCATAGGTTTATTTTATACTTAAGAGAATACTCCCGAAGTCATGGGGAGACGAATTGCATCAGGACCGTCTGTTCCTTGGATGTGTGTCAGCAGATCCTGAACTCTGAAGGGGAGGTACTCTGGAGGAAATAGAGTTAAGGAGTGCATAAAAATATCAAAGCTCCAAAGAGAGGAGCTCATCGTGGCCATCCATTTATAAGGACATGTGTCAACACATCGAAGGAGGTCCATATCTTTATCACTCTGGAAGATTTAAGGTGAGGCGTGTGCAAGTCTGCTAAAGTGTCAAATCCCATAGTGGATTTGGGCCATCTAATTTCTAGGGACATGTGGCAGGGGATCTTGTACTATGGAGGAGGTTCACTCCAAAGGAACTGGAGAGTGCATGTGTTAAAGTGGGAACACTCCCGAAGTTTTAGAGTCCTGGAGGTCATCGCAGTGGTCCGTTACGAAGGAAACGTGGCACAAGATATGTCATCCAGACGTATTGCACTATGGGAGATAATTGGTGGATCGGCTAGGAATCCCGAAGTCGTGGGGAGCCAAAGTGCATCAGGACCATTTCTTCCCTGAACATGTGTCAGCGGATCCTGAACTCTAGAGGGGATGCACTCTGGAGGAAACATAGTTAAGGAGTGTACAGAACTCCCAAAGCTCCGAAGAGTGGAGCTCATCGTGGCCATCCATTTATAAGTACATGTGTCATCATATTGAAGGAGGTCTAGAGCTTTAGCACTCTGAAAGATTCAAGGCAAGGAGCATACAAGTCTGTCGAAGTCCCGAATCTCGGAGTGGATCTGGGTCGTCTAATTTATAGGGACATGTGGCGAGGGATCTCATACTCCAGAGTAGGGTCACTCTAGAGGAACTGGAGAGTGCATGTGTGAAAGTGATCGAACTCCCAAAGTGTCAGAGTCCCGGAGGTCATCGTTGTCATCCATTACAAAGGACATGTGGAAAAAGATTTGTTGTCCGGAGGTATTGCACTCCAGGAGATAATTGGTCAAGGAGGCATGTAGGTTCCCAAATTTTCGGGAGCTCGAAGAAAATATGGACCGTTGGATCCAGTGGACACGTGGAGGACGATTATACCCTCCTTCAATTTGGAGGTTCAGAATAAAATTAGGTTGGAGAAGCTAGGACTCTCGAAGCCCATAGTCCCAAAGCCATCTAGGTCGTCCATTGGAGATGACATGTGTCATCAGATCAAAAGATCCATAGGATGCATACTATGGGAGAATAGGAGAAAGAGGAGTTGATCTGGACCGTAAATCATAGGGAGGACACATGGCAGTGAATCCAACACTCCAGAGGAGAGGTACTGCAGAGGAAAGTTGGACAAAAGAGTTGGGAAGACTACCGAAGCTTAGAAGAGCCGGAAGTCATCACAACCATCCATCGGAAGGGACGTGTGACATCATATCGAGGAGTTTAGGTGTTTATTACTCCGGGAGAATTGGGGGCATGGTGTTTCAAAAACTTACTAATATGGAGCATTGAAGCACTATGTATCATTGATATGTGAGGGCACTGGAGTCATTCGATCAACCTTTTCAGCATTCGACACTCTGTGTATGTTGGGTTGTGTTGTGTGGATGCCAAAAAATCCTGAAGCTCCAAAAGGAGGATATGAACAGTTGATTTGTCGAGGCTCGAGAGTCGTTGATTTGACATTTGGGTGTGTTCGTTGATTCAGTGATTGTGGAGGTTTGTGGAAAAATGTCGGGGGAAAACCACCAAATCCTGAGGCATGAAGGAGGCAGACAACCATTGATCTAGTGGAAGAATAAGTTTTGTCTAATCTTCCCCTTTTCGGTGATCATAAATTTGAAAGTGTTATGTGTATGTTGGGTGAGATTAAAAATCATCGAAGCTCGAATTAGCGTGTTATCCTTGGTGCCTGGTCAAAGCCCTTTGTCACGAGAGGAGTTGGTTGAAGAAAAGGGGATAGGGGCTTGTAATTTGTTTTCAAAGGGCAAAGGGACCTAGTATGAACTACGGGTTCATTATTGGACCTGCCCATAAAAAATGAAGGGCCGGTGTTTTAAAATGGGGGTTCATCAGGGCCCGAAGAGATGATCCAACTATCTATTTGAATGATCCTAGACCGTGAGGTTGAGCGGACCCCAAGTGAGGGAGGGGTTCTGCATCAAGTGGTATCAGAGCACGTTTTATTATTTACAGATAGTAGGAAGAAGAAGATGGAGACAGAGTATTGATTCTTTGTGAATATTGTTGCAATGTGTGCAGTATACAAGAGGAAACCAAGAGATTTGTAGGGGAAATCCAGTAGTGCTCTCAATTGTAGAGCAAGCGAAGTAGACAGCCAGGTGGGATGAAGAAAAGAACCGGTTAATTTCTTGAAAATAGAGGTGAAATATTTCTGCTGAAGGTTATAAGAAAAAATCTCAAGGAGGCCGCTAGTAGGTGGAAAAGAGAAGAAGGACAAAGAGCTCGAGGAGATGAGAGCAGAGCTTGATAGGATGATGTTGAATATGCAACAGGAAGCGAGAGGAAGCTAGAGGTATGCATGTCCCATGAAGCAGAAGACAAAGTGGCCTATCCAACAGTGGGTTTCCAAGAGGCAACAACAGGTGTTGAGGAAGTGGTTGAGGCATGCTAAAACCCTCAATGAGGAGGAGGATATGATATCAGCTAAAGATCTCATAAACTTCTAGGTGGGTAGAGGAGGTAATGCAGATTGCCAGGAGGGAAATGAGATGAGATCAGTTGGAGATCTCATAGACTTCCAAGAGGGAAATGAGATGATATTAGTTGGATATCTCATAGACTGCCAAGAGGGTAAAAGTGTAAGTTCATATTTCCATATGGGAAATGAGAAGAGATCGGTGGAAGATATCATAGACTACCAGGAGGGAAGGTCAGAAAACTCCAATTTCCAGGTGGGAAAGGAGAATTAAATGAGACTTTCTGAGAGTCTCATGAACTCAGGAGAGAAGCTTTTGGATTAGGAAGCAATGTTGATAGAGGAGGAGGATCAGAGGAACATTCTGATCATTAGAGGAATCAACATATTCCTGCTAAGCAGCCCAGTAGAGGCCATTGCACATGTTGAAGGTGCAGCAGAGGAGATACATCCAACCAAGACTATCATAAAGGAGGAGAAGGAGAAGACATTGAAATCTTCCCAGGAGATGGAAGAAGAAGAAGAAAATTCAGAAGAATTGCTCAAAAATTTTAGCTAGGGAGATGAACAGGAGATGACTGCAGAAATTGAGCCTGCAGAAGAGGAGAGAACATCAGACAACATGGATTTTTTTTAGTTGTATGAGGATTTGGAGACCCTGACAGAAAAAAAATGTCAGAAGAGATAGATGAGTAGAAGCTCAGCAAAATTGTTGTAGAGATGGAATGTGGAGTGGAGTGGCAAGATAATTCTCCAGGAGATGAAATCAACATGGGAGATCAGGATGATCTACCCATTGATCTATGTTAATATTTGGAGGCCCTGGAAGAAAGGGTTTTGGCATAGAGCCATCACATTCAACAAGTTAAGCTGAAATTGGATGATGAAGAAGAGATGCAGTAGAGCATATTGCAAAAGAAGATCCATCCAATAGACCAGCAGGACAGAGTGATAGAATAAATCAGAAGGCTAATGTTGAAGTCAACAACATGGAGAAGATGAAAAAAGGAGAGCCTGCAGTAGCAGGACAACAAAAACATCAGGAACATGGAGGAGGAGCAGATGGAAAAATCCAAATTCCGATTTGGGAACCTACAGGATCTAAACAACAATAGAAGAGGAACCATGATTAATATCTCATGATTTTTCTAGTGTGGGAGTATGATGCAGGAGCATCACTCCATCTAAGAAAATGTGTCGAGCATCGATTCACAAGGAGGAACAAATTCCAAGGGTAGAGAGGTGCTAGTCCTCTCATTTTGCGCCTAAATTTGAAAATTTAAAATATAATTAAATGGGAATTAAATGTTGTAAAGGATCAAAGAAGTCGAGCCCATGTGTTGGACAACTAAGAGGGGGGGGGGGTGAATCAGTTGTTACCGAGCTTAAA
>JASDQU010883927.1:34121-45663 GCA_032191745.1 Picea mariana | reverse complement strand
ATATTGAGAGCATACAATTAGCTTACCAAATGTTGTTCCTAGTGTCAATATAGTTTGCCCATAGATTTTGAATACCAAAAAATGAGAAAATCAATAAAGGATGAAATTGATTTCTATTAATGTTTAGGAACATAATAAATGATGAAATTGATTTCTATTAATGTTTAGGAACATACTAAAAATAGTGTTCAATTCCCTCCTACAATTATGGAAACCTTTTGTAGTAAATCATGTACGCAATCTATTGTGTTAGAACTGTGTTCCTTGAAACATCATTATTTTTATGAACTCATGCATTCATGCTTACCTATAGCTATAATATCCCCTCAGTTTTCATTTGTATTCTCCAAGTCTTGTTTTATTTTATTAGTCCATGCCCTTTGGGCAACAGGGACTTATAGTAATCGATTTTTCATGGTTGTATTATTATGGCACGGAAACCAAACAAATTAAGCAAAGTTTTAATAGTTTCATGCACATTTCCAAGTCGCTTTTGGTTTTTAGGCTAAAGTTTTAATTTGGAGGCCTTATTTGGTATCTTCCCAAGGCACACTCTTACCATATATTAGCTTGAAAGAACTTTCAAGTGCATATTTGATCCCATAATGGATTAACATGGATTAATGCTAACTTTCAAGTTAGCATTAATTCCCACAAGATTGCTCTAAAATAAAATTTTATTTATTTCTCCCAAAAATATTTATTATTATTTTTTAAATAAATATTTTTCATCACAATTTTGACGCACAACATAAATCCTGCGACGAATTCGCTATATAAACCAAGAAAAGTTGTCGCAATTTCGATGACAATAAAAATTCCTGCAACAAATTTGCTATATAAATCAAGAAAATTTGTCGTCACAATTTTGACGACAATAATAATCCTGCGACGAATTTGCTATATAAACCAAGAAAAGTTGTCGTCGCAATTGAGACAGTAATAAAAAATGTTGCGACAATTTTTCTATATAAACCAAGAAAAGTTGTCGTCACAATTTTGATGGTAATAAAAATCCTGTGACAAATTTTCTATATAAACCAAGAAAATTTGTTGTCGTAATTTTGACGACAGTAAAAAATCCTGCGACAAATTTGCTATATAGACCACGAAAATTGTCATCTCAATTGCGACGAATAATTGGTTTCACTTAGTTTGTCTATATTGTCGTATTGGTGACGATATTTATTTATTTTTCACAATTGTGAGAAGTTCCCTATGGTCGTCACGCTTGTGACATTAATTCAAGTTCATCGAAATTGCCACATTCCATGATATGAAGTTTGAGAGACTCAATATTCATCACAATATCCATGACATAATGTTGCAAGAGTGTCGAAATAATTGTTGCAAAATGACTCGAATTTTCTAGTGGATACTCTGGGAGAATAGGAGAAAGAAGAGTTGATCCAGACCATTGATCACCGGGAGGAAACGTGGCGGTAGATCTAGCACTCTGAAGGAAAGTTGTACAAAAGAGTCGGGAAGACTCCTGAAGCTCCGAAAAGCCGAAATTCATCACAGTCATCCATCGAAAGGGATGTGTGGCATCGGATCGAGGAGTCCAGGGGTTTATTACTCCGAGAGAATTGGGGGCATGTTTTTTTGGAAACCTCTGAAGATGGAGTGTCAAAGAATTATGGATCGTTGATCTGTGAGAGCATTGAAGTAGTCCGATCGACCTTTTCAGCGTTCGACACTCCGCATATGTTGGTTTGTGTTGTGTGGATGTTGAAAACTCCTGAAGCCCGAAAAGGAGAATATTAATTGTTGGTTTGTCAAGGCCTGAGAGATGTTGATTTGACATTTTGGCATGTTTGTTGATTTGGTGATTGTGGAGGTTTGTGGAAAAACATCGAGGGAAAACCACTGAAGCATGAGGTGTGAAGGAGGCAGAGAGCCATCAATCCGGTGGAATAATAGGATTTGTCTGATCTGCCCATTTTCGACAATCATAAATTCACAAGTGTTATGTGTATGTTGGGTGCGATTAAAAATCGTCGAAGCCTGAATTAGCGCGTTACCCTTGGTGCTTGGTCACAACCCTCAGTCAAGAGAGGATTCAGCCGAAGAAAAGGGGCTAGGGGGACAAAATTTGTTTTCAAAGGGTAAAGGGGCCTAGTATGAATCATGGGTTCATTAGTGGACCTGCGCATGGAAAATGAAGAACCTGTGTTTGAAAATGGGGTCTTGGTAGGGCCCGAAGAGCTGATCCACCTCCCGATTTGAATGATCCTAGATCGGGAGGTCGAGTAGACCCCGAGTGAGGGATTGGGTCTGCATCAAGTGGTATCAAAGCCTAGTTTTTTGTTTACAGATAATAGGCAGGAGAGGATAGAGACATAGTATTGATGCTCTGTGAATATTTTTGCAAGGTGTACAGTAGACAAGAGAAATATAGGAGGGTTGTAGGGGAAATCCAGTAGTTATCTCAATTGCAAAGCAAGCGAAGTAGATAGTCAGATGGGCTGAAGAAAATTACTAGTTATGTTCTTGAAAATAGAGGTGAAATATGGTTACGAAAGGCCATAAGAAGAAATCTTAAGGAGACCGTTAGCAGGTGAGAAAAGAGTAGAAGGACAAAGAGCTCGAGGAGATGAGAGTAGAGATTGATATGTTGATGTTGAAGATGCAATAGGAAAGGAGAGAAAGGTGGAGGTATGAATGGCCCATGAAGCAGAAGGCAAAGTGGCCTATCTAGAAGTTGGTTTCCAAGAGGTAGCAACATGTGTTGAGGAACTAATTGAGGCATGATGAAAAACTCAATGAAGAGGAGAAGATGAGATCATTTGAAGATCTCATAAAATTCTAGGTGGGAAGAGGTGGTAATGCATATTTCTAGGAGGGCAATGAGATGAGATCAGTTGGAGATCTCATAGACTGCTAGGAGGGAAATCAGATGAGATCAATTAGAGATCTCATAGACTGGCAGGAGGGCATAAGTGTAAGTTCAAATTTCCAGATGGTAAATGAGAAGAGATCGGTGGAATATATCATAGACTTCCAGGAGGGTGGGTCAAAAAACTCCCATTGACAGGTGGGAAAATAGAATGAAATGAGATTGTCTAAGAGCCTGATGAACTTAGGAGAGAAGAGTTCATATCAACAAGTAGTGTTGACAGAGGAAGAGGATCAGAGGCACATTCTGATCATTGGAGGAATCAACATATTCCTGCCAAGCAACCCAGTAGAGGATAGTGCACATGTTGAAGGTGCAATAGAGGAGAGACATCCAGCCAAGACTGTCATAAAGGAGGAGCAGGAGAAAACATTGAAATCTTCCCAAGATATGGAAGAAGAAGAAGAGAATTCGACATAATTGCCCAAAACTTTTATCCAGGGAGATAAACAAAAGATGATTGCAGAAATTGATCCTGCAGCAGAGGAGAGAACATCACACAACATGGATTTTGTTGATTTGTATGAAGAGTTGGAGACCCTGACAGAAACAAAATTGTCAAAGGAGATAACTGAGCAACAACTCAGTAAAATTGTTGTAGAGATGGAATCTGCAGTGGAGTGGAAAGATAATTCCCTAAGAGATGAAATTAGCATGGGAGATCATGATGATCTACCCATTGATTTGTGTTAAGAGTTGGAGTCCCTAGAAGAAAGGGTAATGGTGTAGAGAGATCACATCCAACAAGTTAAGTTGGAATTGGATGATGAAGTGGAGATGTAGCAGAGAATACTGTAAAAGAGGAGCCAACCAATAGATCGATTAGACAAAGTGATAAAAGAAATCAGAAGGTTGATGTTGAAGTCCACAGAGGAGATAGTCAACAGCAGGGAGAAGTTGAACAAAGGACATCTTGCAGCATCAGGAAAACAACAACAACAGGAACATGGGGGAGGAGCAGATGGACAAATCCAAATTCATATTTGGGAACCTGGAGGATCTAAACAAAAGTAGTAGGGGAGCCATGATCAGTAGCTCATGATTTTGTCAATGTGTGAGTATGATGCAGGATAATCGCTCCATCTCAGCAAATGCGTCAACGCATTAGTGCACAAGGAGGAATGGATTCCAAGGGAAGAGAGGCGTCAGTCCTCTCATTTTGCACCTAAATTTAAAATTTTTAAATACAATTAAATGGGAATTAAATGTTGTAAAGGCTCAAACAAGACAATCCCATGTGCTTTGTACATGTTGCATGTGAAGTCACCTTTAATGGCATACAGGGGTTAGCTCTAGTTCGGACTAGTGGTCCATTGAATGTAATTGAATGAAATTCAATGCGAGTAGTTGGAGGGAAGTATCGAGGAGCCCCTCTTTTGTAAAAGATCATTGTATCAAAAATTCATTAGGTTAGTTGTTGATGAGCGAGTAGAGAGCTCAAGAGAGGAAAGGAGAAGTGTTGAGACTTTGTTGAAATCCATCCTTTGTAAAAACATCTTGTACAGAGGCATTTAGATATAATACAAAATCAATTTTTCTTGCATATGAGGTGTTTGTGTTCTTATGTGTGATGAATGGTTATTCTCTAAATGTTTTTCTGTAGTTATTCATGTATGTTGTATATGTATTCAAATAGGTTACATTTGCAGGTTTAGATATACTTCTCTATCTTGGTAAAGGTTTTGAGTAGTTCTAGGCTCTTAGGCTTGTGCAAGGAGTGCACTCCAGAGTGATTGAAAACTCTATGAAGCCAGTGCAAGGAGTGCACTTGAACTCTATTGTGATTTCATAGAAACAACATTCCAGGTGGGCACACCAGAACCATTCTGAAGCTCGGAAGGAATAGTGCAAGGAGCGCAGAGCAAGGTTGTTGAACACCCTGAAGAAGATTTACCATAGTTACTGAATACTCTGAGGGATCTATAAGGAGTGCATTGAGAAATCGCAAGGAGTGTGTGAGAACTATGTTTTTGAGTTCTGGGAAAAGATTTCCAAGAGGTCACACCAGAAGGAAAATCTCAGGAGGAACAATGAAAGTCTGCACAGAAAGTGCAAGGAATGCGCAAGTGAACTTTTAGATTTCAAGTTTTAGGGGTGAAGTCAGTGCAAGAAGGGAACTGAGGACCATTAGAAAATCCATAAGCTTAAGAGGACAAGTGCAGAGTGCCAGGAGGTCACAAGAATTCCTTTGAAGGATAAAAAGGGTCGATACCCTTAGAAAAGTTGAGCAAGTTCAAAGCTCAAGATATTTAGTGTTGTCATGCACAGAAAGGCCTATGCAAGGAGTGCAGAAGGCAAAGATAGTCTCATTCCTAGACTGTGAAGGAAGTGCAAGGAGGACTTATTTCAAATTCCAAAGCTCGGGAGGAGTAGTGTTTTCCCAAGAATGCAAGCAGAGGCCAACAGACTGCCCTGCAGGAGAGAAACATTCAAAGGGTCAAGGCCCTTTGAATTTTAAAAGAATTTCAAGTTTAGGAGGTGTAGCACTAGCAAAGGCCAAGCCTTTGAAGTTTATTGAAAATTCCTTTATTGAAAGGAAATCCAATTCAACAGAGGAGGAGCTATAGCTATCGTTGGATCGACTGTCAAAAGAAATCGGGACCATCATATCAAAGTCCAGCTGAAGGAGGAGTGCGTAGAGGAGGAGGACAAATAATATCAGTTCAATCTAGGTGCAAGGATCATGAGTCGTCGGATCTAGGTAAGTAACTTGTTCTTTAACCCTGAGGGTGCTTCGGACTTCAAAGGTCCATAGTTTTTTTTTATACTTAAGAGCAAACTCCCAAAGTTGTGGGGAGACGAAGTGAATCAGGACCATCTCTTCCCAGGATGTGTGTCAGCGGATCCTGAACTTCAGAGGGGAGGTACTCTGGAGGAAAAAAATTTAAGGAGTGTACAGAAATCCCAAAGCTACGAAGAGCAGAGCTCATCCAGGCCATCCATTTATAAGGACACGTGTCATCATATCAGAGGATGTATGAAGCTTTAGCACTATGAAATATTCAAGGCAAGGAGCGTGAAAGTATGTCGAAGTCCCAAAGCCTAGAGTGGATCTGGGTTGTATGATTTCTAGGGACACGTGGCAGGGGATCTCATAATCCAGAGCAGGGTCACTCCGGAGGAACTGGAGAGTACATGTGTGAAAGTGGCCGCACTCCCAAAGTGTTGGAGTCCCATAGGTCATCACAGCCATTCGTTACAAAGGACACATGGCAGAATATCTGTCGTCCGAAGGTATTGCACTTCGGGAGATAATTGGTCAAGGAGGCATATAGGTTCCCAAACTCCTGGGAGCTCGAAGAAAATCTAGACCATTGGATCAAGTGGACATGTTGCCAATGATTATACCCTTTGTCAGTTCGAAGGTTTGAAAGAACATCAGGTTGGAGCAGCTTGGACTCCCAAAGCCCGGATTCCCAAATCCATATGGGTCATCCATTGGAGAGGACACGCATCATCAGATTAGAAGATTCAGAGGATGGATACTCTAGTAGAATAGGAGAAAGAGGAGTTGATCAAGACCATTGATCACCAGGAGGAAACATAGCAGGGGATCCAACACTCTGGAGGAAAGTTGGACAAAGGATTCAGGAAGACTCCCAAATCTCCGAAGAGCCAAAATTCATCATAGTTGTCCATCAGAAGGGATGCATGGCATCAGATCAAGGAGTCTGGGGGTTTATTACTCCGTGAGAATTAGGGGCATGGTTTTCGGAAACCTCTGAAGCTGGAGCATCAAAGCATTATGGACCATTGATCTCTGAGAGCACTGGATTCATCTGATCATCCTTTTTGGCATTCAAAACTCCCTGTATGTCGGGTTGTGCTGTGTGGATGCTGAAAACTCCCGAAGCACAAAAAGGAGAATATGAATCATTGATTTGTCGAGACCTGAGATCCATTGATTTGACATTTGGGCATGTTCGTCGATTCAACGATTGTGGAGGTTTGTGGAAAAACGTCGGGGGAAAACTGTTGAAGCCTGAGGCATGAAGGAGGAATAGATCCTTCTATCTAGTGGAAGAAGAGGATTTGTTTGAGTTTCCCCTTTTCGACGATCAGAAATTCACAAGTGTTATGTGTATTTTGGGGGCGATAAAAAATCGTCGAAGCCTGAATTAGCGCATTATTCTTGGCACCTAGTCACAACCCTTGATCATGAGAGGAGTTGGCCAGAGAAAAGGGTCTAGGGGCCTGAAATTTGTTTTCAAAGGGAAAATAAGCCTAGTATGAACTGTGGGTTCATTATTATACCTACGCATGAAAAATGAAGGACTTGTGTTTGAAAATGGGAGCTCAAAAGATCTCGAAGAGCTGATCCAACTCTCAATTTGAATGATCCTAGACCGGGAGGTCGAGTAGACCTCGGGTGAGGGAGGGGGTTTGCATTAGTATTTCAGGTACAAGCTTGGTGTGGTCCCTCTTTAGAGGGAGTGTTCTCATCCATCATGAAAAAGGGTTGGAACTAAGAACAAATGGAAAAATGTCATCCAACATGAAAAAGGGTTGGCACTGAGTCTAGTGGGTCTCATCTAGCATGAAAAAGGGTTGGCACTAAGTCTGGTGGATCTCATCCAGCATGAAAAAGGGTTGGTACTAAGACTGAGGGTGAACATGATAAAGTATTGATGCATTGCAGTGTAGTGGATGTCATAGGGACATGTTGTAGCTATTGAGAGCTACCCACAGACATTGGATGCATGGGGTGAAGTCATGTTACACTATGGATATCATGTGTGATATGGTAATGCTACCTGTAGACTGGTCTTCAAGACAATGTGAGTCTTTCCCATGCCATGCAAGATGGATGGATGTGTTTGAGACCACTACGTGAAGAACAACTTATTTAATACCTCCCTAGCTAAGAGGGAATGTTGATCTTTTAGTATCTACGGGAGGTATTAACCTTCATGTGTAACCTTTGACTTAGAATAGAATATTCTGGAAGAAAGAGAACCATTAAATAGATGTTTGTAAACCCTAAAAGACAAGTCGACCTAGCAGAATAATAATATTATATTATTATCTTCTAGAAATACAAGTCGACTCCACTGGAAAAAGATAAATAGAAAATATAATTACCAGAAATTCAGGTTTGCCCAGCCAGAAAAGTCACTTGACAAATTGATATAAATACATGACATTTTAGATCATTTGGACAACCAGAAAATTCCAAAAGTATTGTGGAGAGTTGTAGTTGCAGTTGCAACTACAACTGTAAGGAGGAATAAGGGTGTATGGTCATCTCTTTGGTCTTGGTATTTCTATAGCACTATCTTGGTGATGTTCTTGGAGATTCTCTTGGTGATTCTTGGTGAAACTCTTGGTGATATTCTTGGTGATACTCTTGGTGATATTCTTATGGCACAAGTATGAGAGAGTAGTGTAGCTGCAGCTGCTGCAGTTGTGTATGGTACTTGTTTTGTGGACATGGAGACCCTCTCTCTTGTGTGCTACCCTTGAAGAAGGAACTCTCTACTTGTCTTGAGTTGTTGTTGCAGTTAACAGCTAGGGTTTATCTGTTGGTTCTAGAGTAGGCTTGCTAAAATTATTCTAAGTAAATGTTAGGATGCTCGGGGGTGGCCTTGTTCCTATGGTTGGGTGACAATGATGTGACATTGTCTATGGTTAAATGAGCATACCAAAATTTTAACACCAACTGTGTTGGAGACCTTGATAAAAGAATGGCTCATTCCTTGGGTTAGCCTTGATAAATGGATGGTACATCCCTTAGGTTATCCTTGATAAATAAATGGTGCATTCCTTGGGTCAGTGAGTTGAGAGGAACATGAGATTTTGGTTGGAGCTGCTGCTGGAATTATAAAATTGCATAATTTTATTTTCTAAGTATTGTGATGTAAATTTTCATATATGTATATTGGCATAGGGTGCACCAAGGACGACGCGCAATTTTAGGGGAGGGGAAATGTAACATCCCCACTATAATCCCTAGTTTAATTAATGATTATGTAGATATAATATGTGTCTACAACCAAGTAATGTAATATGCAAATTGTGTTTCTTTGTTTTATTAATAAAATGTGAAGTCAGCTGCTAAGGGGACATGGACAAGAGATGGGGGATGAATTAATCCATAAGAGAGGTGAGTGTCTATGATAACAACCAAGGGGGGTCCAAGGGGGAATTTCCCATGTATAATTATTTAAACCATTTTCTTAAATTTCTATTTGTATATGAACCTTCCCATTTTTGATTGAGTGTTTCCCAAATCCAATCATTGAATACATCTAAGAGGGTAGGTGTGAGTGGTCACCTCCTAGAGTTATTGGACACATCCAAGTTAAGTACAATCAGCTTGGGGAAGAGTGTGAGTAAAGAAAGGAAATCTAAAGACTGGAAATTTGTAGGGGAGGAGGGCAGCAATTTTAGATAGTCAAGTGGATGCACAAGAGAAAGGGGGAGCGAGAAGAAAGAGAGCTTGGATTTGGTGCAGACATGGAGGGTGAATTCAAGAGAATAATTGGAGCATAAATGGAGTGAATTGGAGATGGAGAACTGAATAGATCATTTTTCAGGCTAGAAGAGTGAACTCCTGTGTGAGTTTCACTAGAACAACAAGTGTTTGTTGTTGGTTTGCTGATAGTTTTCCTAGCAACAATTTCCCTTGAGTTCTCAGCTTAGAGATTCCTAGTTGCATGTGCTAGAGAGACCTTGATAAACGAATGGATCATTACTTGTATTAGCCTTGATAAACAAATGGTACATCCCTTGGGTTAACCTTGATAAAATAATGGTGCATTCCTTGGGTTGGACAAGTCAAGATGAAGAGAGATGGTGGAAAATCGGGAGTGTTTTATCTTGTTGTTATGTTAAATTATGTATTTAATTGATGTGCATGAAATATGTGTATTTGGAAGTGATTTATATGTTGTTGTAATAATTTGTTTATCTGCAATTCATGTTGTTTATTAGCATGTTGTAGATGGTTATATTTTGTGGTTAAATACAATAGCTAAAGTTTTTTTAATTCGTACCTATAAGCTACAGGGAATTGGCTAACAATAGAAGAATTCCTTTAATTAGCAGAAATTTTGTGTTATGTGTTTTCCACACGTATTGTTGCTTAGTTGGAGGATAGTTACGTTACTAAAATGGTATTAGAGTTGATAGAGAGAGATTTTTTGTGTGACACGACCCATCTTGGGTGGATGGGTACGTTACATGCTGCAAGTGCTCTTGTGACTTTTCATCATCTATTGCAAGGATGAAATATTCTTGTGCATTTGGTGAAGGATCCTTAATTTCATTATTGAACTTTCTGCTAAAAATATTTTCATATGGAGTATATGGGAGGCTGAAATTTTCTTCTTGTAAATTGGAATTTTCATCTTCATCTTCAGTAATATGACTTGACTTAGAAAATTGATCCAATCTTTGATTATATTATTCTTCAAGATTAATCACTTCATTATCTTACATCCATATGGGAGAGGGTGGGTGGGAAGAAACATTAAAAGCATCAACAAAAACATATGATTGCACTCTCGAGATGATTTTTTTTGCAAATGAATTTTCTAACACATCCCAACTGGTAATAGAGTTAGGAATTAGTGAACTATACCATTCAAGTGCATCACCTCAGAGAGTTTGTAAAAATATTCTACATGTAACATTGTCCTCAGTGAGGTTTAAATCATGACATATACTATTAAATTAAACAAGTGTTTATTTGCATCTTCTGGAGTATTCCCAAAGAATGTAGAAAAAATTTCAATAGAAATATTAGGCATTTGAAAATTACTTCTGGTAGATTTAAAGGGGTTGTATGAAATCGCTTCCTTCTTTGGGTATTTCTCCCTTTTTATATTTTTTTAAAGACATTGATGGGATTGATGGAGAATTTAAAGGTGCATCATGACATGAATGAAATTCTTCAGAGGAATAACAATATACATATTTTTTGTATTTTTGAGTCTTTCAAATGGAATTTCTAGGGAGCTCATTCTCCTGAATCTTCGGTTCTTCTTGGATATTTTTGAAGTTATAAAAAATGTGCAACATCTTTCAATAATCCTTTTATAAATCCCTTGCATTTAAAACAAGCAACAATTTTCTTGAATCTTCCTTTCGAAACTTTGAACCATGGAGAGTCTAGTTTCTCAGTCAAATATGAAGTAGGGCCTTACGTATATTGAAAACAAATGGTTCTCCCCAATATGGTCGCCAAAAATGTTGATGTTTGAATCTGTCAGGACCGAAACGAAAACCTCACGAGGATATGAATCCCCCTGCATTTTTAAAGAGGTGGTACTCCTCTTTGGCTAAAATATATATCTTGAATATCTTGTATTAGGATAATTCTTAGGAAGCAAACCCTAGATATTTATTGCTTGAATTTATTCAATAAAATGTTCATCGCTAACCTGATCTGATATTTATTTGCGACAAGAAGTCTTTTAACATTAGAAAAAGATTGAACGAGGGCTTCAACATCAAAATTTCTTTGTGATCAACATTACATACACAATATTCTTAATCACATACAAATGCATCCATATATTCTTCACAAGAAATAGGAGAGAATAATTTGATCATCTCAAATAATTTTAAAAGAATATTAATATTAAGATCAAAATATAATTTGATATATCAATTTTAAATATTTCATACTTAAGACTCAAA
>JASDQU010883927.1:3456-19474 GCA_032191745.1 Picea mariana | reverse complement strand
AAGCATAATGCTAGTGTAGCCAATCAAGTAACTCCAAACCAACAACCAAATGTTCATCAAAAGTCAATTGCAGAGAATGGAGAAGTAAGTGATAACATATAGGAAGAATCGATTCAAGCAAATATCTACCTAGAATGTTGAATTTGGTGACGTTATGGTTCATGGGACATGTAGACATGTAGGATTCCTCCAATCAAGATTCAGTTCCATCACAAAATTTACAATGACTATTGCAAGACTGTTGGAAGGAAATGGAAAATGAGTGACATACCTAATGAGACCCATAAATGAAATTTGTGTGCAATGTATCACATGGAAGATTCTCAGTATGAGAGGCATCATTCATTCTAGGGGTCAAATCAATACGATGAGAACCTAACAGAATAATTAGTCAAAATCAAAGTGCCCCATTATCCAGGAAAGAATCCTCAAGCCCATATTTTACATGAAACACTTGCTGAGAGGAGAGATGATATATGATAGTTTGAGGAAAAAATTGAGTGGAAGATGACTCTGTTAGAAAAACAAGATCACAGAGCAATAAAAATAAAATGAATGTAGAAATAAAACATAGAAGATACACAATACAATAGAGACACCTATACACATGGTTCACCCACTGTGGGTTATGTCCACTAGAGGAATTGCTATGTGCTTCCTTTATTATTATCCAACAAATGAAGGGATACAACATACAACATACCCATTGCAAATTCCTCTTCTTTTTCTCACAGTCTCCTCTTCTTAGAATACAATATTCACTCACATACATAGCCACAGTATAATTCCCTCATAAAATAGGGTTTCCTTCTAGGGAAAAAAAACCTGACATAATTTATACCGTCAGATTTGCAACCTTATAATGAACAATCCATATTGATTACGAAATTACAATATTTTACAAGGAAATTTTCCCCCACACCCCCCTGTCAGGAAATGGGGTCCAAATGCATATGAAACAAGACCTCTGAATCAGGAAGATAATAAGGCTCCAAAACCAACAATCTCCCACTTGGAGACTGATCACAACAACTCCACTGTTATTGTACTTGTTGGACTATGATCCACCTTGGACCTGAAAAATTTATCATCTTCACCTTCATGCTTGAAGGCCAACTGAAACTAAGAAGGAACTCAATTTCTCCCTAGTTACTACCTTTGTTAAATTGTTTGTGGGATTCTGGATAGTATGTATCTTTTCCAACTTCAATTTTCCATCTTCCAAAATGAATCGTATGAAATGGTACCTCAGCTATATATGCTTAGTCTTAGAATGGAAGGTTGAGTTCTTTGCAAGATGAATGGCACTCTAGTTGTCACAATACAACCTGCTATTCTTCTGCTTCTTTCCCAATTACTCCATAAACCTCTATAACCAAATAATATCTTTACTATCCTCTATAGCAACACCATACTCTACTTCTGTTGTTGAAAGTGCAACAACCTTTTGCAATTTCAAAATCCAACTTACTGTTGTTTCACCTACAGTAAAAAATATCCCATGGTGCTTCTCCTGCCATCTTTATCACCTGCCATATATAAATCAAATATACCAGAGAATCCATTTTATTGTCTCCCAATATTCTTTACCTGTTTTTTTCATATACCTGCTCAGAACTCCCACTGCATGTGAAATATTTGGTCTTGTGTACACCATATCATACATGAAGGTGCCAACTTCTAATGAATAAACTGGACATGTATTATATCTACTCATGTGTCTTGGGACACATTTCCTTGGTTAATTTGAAATGACTGACCAAAGGTGTAGTAATTGGTTTTGCATTCTGCATTCTAAACCTCTCCAAGAAATTCTCTATGTACTCACCCTGAGATAATATCAATTTGTAATTTTTCTCGTCTATTTTTATTCTCATACCAAGGATTTTCTTTGCAACACCAAAATCATTCATCGCAAATGAATTAGCTAATTTACTTTTGAGTACATTTATATCCTACATGTTAGACCTTGCAATAAGCATGTCATCTACACACAATAGCAAGATAATATAGCTTCCATTTTTTTGTCATAAACCTGTCAAACTTAAAATACCACTGCCTTGGAGCTTTATTTAGGCCATACAAGTTCTTCTTCAACTTTTAGACCAGATTTTTCTTCCCTTTGACCTCATAGCCCTATGGCTACTACATATAAATCTCTTCCTCCAAATCCCGATGGAGAAAAGTTGTTTTTACATATAACCGTTCAAGATGCAAATATTCTACTACCACAATACTTAAAATAGTGCTAATTGAAGTCATTTTAACAACAAGAGAAAATATTTCATTAAAATATATGCCTTTCTTTTGTGCAAACCCATTTACAACAAGTCTATCCTTGTACCATTTTTTTCCTCCATCTTCTTCCTTCAACCTATAAACCTATTTATTCTACAATGCTCTTTTTCCTACAAGAAACCAAACCAAGTCCCAAGTCCGGTTATTTACCAATGAATCCATTTCCTCTTTCATGCCTTTCTCCCACTTCTTTTTGGTGTCTACCTGCACTGCCTCTTCATAAATTTCCAGTTCACCAGAGTCAGTCAACAATAAATAATACAATGGAGGAGACTATCATTCAGGTGGTCTACTTAACCTGGTATATATTCTAAAAACACTTGGAGGAGTTTGAGGTGCCCCCTGCTCCTGTTGTTGTACATTTGTATTTTATCGTACCTTTGAAATTTCATTTTCTTTGATTTCATCAAGGACTATGTATTATGCGTTTTCCTTTTCCTGTTTCTTTCCATGCAACCGATCTATGTACATGAACATTTCATTGAATACCACATCTCCACTCCTAATGATTTTATGATTTTCACAATCCAATAAGTGATAACCAAAGTCATTAACACCATATCTAATAAAGGTAAACTTCTTGGATTTTGTCTCAAGCTTTATTCTATTTTCTTTATCAATATGGACCTATGCTTCACAACCGAAAGTATTCAGAAATGAGTAGTTTACCTATTTACATGTCCATTCCTCCTCTGGAATACCACCATCTAAGGATCTTGAAGGCCCTCTATTTATTAAGTAAACAACAATATCTACAACATCTTCCAAGAATAGTAAGGGAAACCCAACATGAAATCTCATTTTCCTTGCACATTCCATGATTGTCCTTTTCATCCTTTCTAATACACAATTTTCTTATGGTGTTCCTGGAACTATCTTATATCTACGAATCACATGGTATTAACAGTAATCATTAAACTCATAGATGCAATATTCACCTCCATTTTCTGATCTGAGACACTTCAACCTTTTTCCTTTCTCATTCTCAACCAAAGATTTCCATTTCTTAGAAGTGTCAAAAAAATCATATTTTTTTCGAATGCAATAAACCCAAGTTTTTCTAGTTGCATCATCAATAAAAGAAACAAAATAACTAGATCCACCAAGAGATGATACTCAATATGATCCCCATACATCTATATGCACAAGCTCTAACTTTTCACTTTTCTTTTCCTTTCCAACCCTGCAAAATCTGTCTGTCTTCTGTTTTCCATAAATATAGTGTTCACAGAAATCCAAATCAACTTGTTTAATATCTGACAACAAATTCCTTTTGTGAAGTATCTACATCCCCTTCTCACTCATGTGTCCAATCCTGTGATGCCACAGTGATGTATCCACACCTGCAGAAGCTAAAGAGATTGAATAGTCAACATTATCAGTACATAAATACAATGTACCTACCTTTTCTCCTTTTTTCCATTACTAGTGATCCTTTAGTGACCTTCCACGCCTTATCTGTAAATGTAGATATGAAACCTTCACTTTCCAACTATCCTGTTGAAATTAGATTTCTTCTCAGATCTGATATATGTCTCACCTCTTTCAATAAGCATTGGTTTCCATAATTTTTCTTTATTTGTACCTTACCCATTCCAACAATTTGACATGGTTCATCATCACCCAAATAAACCTGTCCAAAATCATCTTGAACATAATCTTGGAAATATTTCCTATGGAGTGTGGCATGAAATTAAGCCATTGAATCTACTACCCAAGATTCAATAATATTATATAAAGAAAGAATAAGAAATTCTTGTAACACATCACTTGTTACATTTTCTTCTTGATTTTTCTCATGTTGTCCATCTCTTTGTTTCTTTGGAGCTCTACAGTCTTTCTTCAGATGTCCTTTGTTCCCACAATTCCAACACTCTATCTTTCCTAGTATGGATTTGGATCTTCACTTCTTAGAATTCCCACTATTCCTTGAGATATGTCCTCTATCATTTTGTCTTCCCCTATTCTCCATGGTCAATGCATTACCTGATGTCTCACCTGTTCTTTTCTATCGTATTTCCTCGCTAAGGATAACACCAACAACATCATCAAATTTCATAGTGTTTGAACCAAAGATAGAGTTACTTACATCCATGAGCAAGTTGTTCCATCTTTTTGGAAATGAACACAAGATTAGAAGAGACCTAACCTCGTCATCAAAGTCCATTTTTACATAACTTCATTAATTAGTAACCATATTAAATCCATTTAAATGGTCGACAATAGATCCACCGTCTGACATCTTCATATTAAATAATCGCTTCATTAGAAATACCTTATTCGAGGCTAAGGGTTTTTCATATAGTTTAGCCAATGCCTTCATCATATCCATCGTTGTTGTTTATTTTGAAATATTGAAAGGCACTGACACTTCCAAACACAACCATATCGTTCCTAGTTCCTTTCTGTCAAGAATCTCCCCTTCTTCATCCTTCATACTCGTTGAATTCTTTTCTTTTCCGCCTAGTGGTAGGAAAATATCCTTTTGATATAGATAGTCTTTCATTTTCATCTTCCATAACTGGTAGTTTTGGTCGTTAAATTTCTCGACCTTAAACTTTCCATCTTCCTCCATTTCTCCCACTCGGATCAAGAACCCTCTTTTATTGTGAGTTACCTTTTGCTCTAATACTAGTTGTTAGAAAAACAAGATCGCGGAGCAATAAAAATAAAAAAAAAATTGCAGAAATAAAACATAGAAGATACATAATACAATAGAGACACAAATATATGTGGTTCACCCAGTGTGGGCTATTTCCACCGGAGAAATTTCCAGGTCCTTCCTTTATTATTATCCAACAAATAAAAGGATACAACCTACAACATACCCACTGTAATTTCATCTTCTTTCTCTCATAGTCTCCTCTTCTCAGAATACAATATTCACTCACATACACAACCACAATACAATTCCCTCATAAAAGAGAGTTTCCTTCTAGGGAAAAAACCCTAACATAAATTCTACCATAAGATCTGTGACCTTCTAATGAATGGTCCAAATTGACTACAAAATCACAATATTTTACAAGGAAATTTTCGCAAAAAAAAATTTCAAGGGTGTTGCCCCCAAACCCCCACTAGGAGGGGGGGATCCAAAATTTATCGCCCCCCTAGAAATATATGTGGGGGGTAAATACCCCACACACCCCCTGTCAAGTAATGGGGTCCAAACATGGCTGAAACAAGACCTCTGAATCATGAAGATAATTACGTTCCACAACCAATAGACTCCAAGTCTTCTCCTATAACATCATTAAAATCATGTGAGGAGTGATGGCGTATTGAGATAGAATCCAAGGATGAGTGATGTATATGCCCCTAATGATTAACATGTAACTCTAGAGTAGAATGAAATGAGAGAGTTTCTTGGATCAAATCAATGTTTCATGTGCTTCGTATGGTGATGGGTTGTTCGTTTACAGTGATTTCTTCATGTGGGTCAGAAAACTCATCATGCTCTGCATACCATAAATTCAGGTNGGTTAGTACTCATGTTCAATTCCATAATATAAAAGTAGTCATCGAAAATAGGGTTATCGAGATCAAATTTTGATTCAACATGTTTTGAAAATGGAAAATGACTTAGAACTTTGTGCATCCTAGATGGAATGTCATGAAGAATGATTCTTTGATCGATCAAAGATTGGAAATATTGTTGTTATGATTTATCATTCAGTGTTCCATTGTGAGAAAAGTGTATAGATTTCATTTCATGATAAATAGGTGGGTGATTATGTGAGTTATTAACATCAAACATATTTGTATAAAGAGAATGAAGATCTTCAAATTATGAAAATGACATGATTTCTTCAATAGTAGATTCATTATAGACCAAAGTATGTTCATTATTTTATGAAGGGGAGATGATAGATGGTTCACACTCCGGGGCTAAGGGGTTTACTATTTCCGGTAAGGATTCCCCCATAGCTGTGACATAGTGTTGATTAGAGACCGTGTACCCCCTATCCTTTTTGGTTAGATCTCAATATTATGAATGAGAGATAATTTGATTATCCAGATTGTACCTTTCATGGATAGAGATGATATATGAAAACCAATTAAATATTTATTATTCTGAGGGTTTGTCATTTTTAGGAAATCTACAAAAAATCAGCATAACTCTTAGAAAAAAATCATCCACAGATTTGTTTATGAACTTATGGATTTCTGAAAGTTCATCAAATATTTCATGATAAACATAATCGACATGAGAAACAATAAATACTTCCATGAATTATTTCCATCTATGTATAGATTTCACTGGAAATGTTCTAAACTAGGATTTAATATGCCCTTCAAATGTGAGGATAAATAATCGATATATTTTGTTGTCCCAAACAATCTTAATATTTTTTTGAGTGATGTTAAACTGATCAAGATGTGTGAATGTAGAGACATTCCCTTCACCATCGAATTTTGCGTTTGATAAGATATTAACTTTCTCGACTGAGATGTTCTCAATGGGTCTCAAAATACTAAAAGGGTTATCCCATATAGAGATACAGAGAGGAGCCATGGGCTAGTTAAAATTTAATGAAATGACTCCACATGAGAAGGATTGTCATCCATCCCTCCTTATAGTGCCAATTTGGTTGACGTGGGAAAAATTTACCTTTGTCATCAACAAGGGTTTCCCCCGGTAATAATTCCCAATTAGACCTATCACCATTGGAATAGGGAACCCATATAGATTCTAGACCGACAACCATTTCTGGTTTTCATTTTACTAATTATGGTCTGGTCCACCGATGAAAGTTTCCTAAGCTAAAGAATGAAATGAAGCTAATCTAAGATGCATGCATATGGACGAAACTAAGGCAACTAAAAAGTAAACATTGAACCAATCATGCTCCTACCAGGGGCCTGAGAAATAATTCACACAAAGAAAATACAAGAACATGAATAAGCAATTGTAAACACAGAGTAGTCTGGCATTTAAACAATCATTTATGCTTCTACGCCCACAAATTCATAGAAACATTCCCTTAAGAACATAAATAAGAATGCAACCATCATAAATAAGAGTAGTATACAATATGAGGTACATCCTTACACAACCTAAGTGCTGAGAAAAACGCAAAAGAATAATCCACCATACGTCCAAGACAAGAATCAAAGCTCTTTAGAAAATATCTTGGTCAAACTAACTTCTCCTCATTAAAAGTTTATGTACATGAAATCTCCAAGGAGGGATTCTCAATTTTAGTTAACACCGTATTCCCAAAGTAGTTCAGAAAATTTACCTTGTGAAGAGCCAAAAATCTCTTTTCTTGGATACAATCCCTATATTTATTAGAGTTCAATGTGACCCTTGGCCTTTTTCCTTCCCCCATGAACTTTCATTTACAAACTTTTTTCCTTATCCCCTACGTAATGGTAAGAGAACAATGATAGCAGTTACATTTCTTATTTTTATTTTAGCATTGGTGGTCCATCATAGATTTCGGCTATAGTGCACCTCTCCCACCGTAGTGACTAGCTTGGACATTGGGAGATTCAATCATCATAGGGTTTGGGCTTCTTCTTCAGTCATTTAGGTTTGATTACCTTTGTTGCTCCCCGTTGTTGCGATAATTGTTGTTGTTTTCATTTCTCTATTGTTCTTGGTTGTAGATCACATTGCATGTATGATGACTATGACCTCCCCTTGTCATTAGTACCTGGAACCATTCAACATGAACCAAATGAGTGACCTCAAAGTAACCTCAAAATAAATTATTAAAACCAAGCATTCAAACCCATAGGACTGAAATATTAATCAATTGAAAATTTGTATAAGATTCCCTAAATTCAATCCATGGTTCCTCTTCTCACGCTTGATGTGTTGTATTCATTAGGGATGTTGACAAGGTTCCATATCATAATCCTAAAAATTACAGACAATTGGTGAGGAATTTCTCAAATCATATAACTAAGAATTCATAGATCTTGGAAATACCTTTCCAACAGTATAAGGAACCTGAAAAATGGGCATCTGATTCAAAATTTATGTCCAAACTATGAAATACATTTTGGTAGGGTCTGGCCCCTGTTTTAAAGAAGTTTGTGAGAAATCCTTCAATGTAAATTAGAGATCATCAAAGGAACTCCTTCAGTGCAAACTTGAGCACTTTATGGGAACTCCTCTGGTGTAAACTGGAGCTCATAAAAGGAACTCCTCCGGTATAAACTAGAGAACTTTGTGGGAACTCCTTCAGTGTAAACTGGAGAACTTTAAAGAAAATCCTCCATTGTAAACCACAACACTTTGCATTAAGTTCTCTGATTATGTACTGACAAAGTTGATCTCATTGCCTCTAGTATGTACCGGCAAAGTTCATCTCATTGCAGTCGATATGTTTCAGAGAAGTTTGTCTTATTGCATCCGGTATGTACCTGTAAATTTCATCTCATTGCCTCTAGTATGTATCGGCCATGTTAAGCACAAACTCCCCTATGAATGAAAAAGAATTGAAAATTTTCTAAATGTCTTTTTTAATGATAAGAAACAACAAGAATTTGAGTTCAAAAGTCCATAACTTTCTCATACGATGTCCGATTGAGGCGTCGTTTTTTGCAACATGGAGAGCACAAGGAGGAGCTTCTAATGGGATAATTTACAACTTTATTCAATAATTTTAGTGGATTCATGTTTTATGAAGGTCACGATTAATGAGGCTTTCTTGGTGGGAAATCCTTGGTGATCGTTCTAGTACTTCTAGACCTCGGATTTTAATTTTGTCAGTGGTGTTGGAATCATAATCCCACAAAGCATACATCTAGCATGTTTCAAGAGTGAAAAATACACTTTGAGCATTACCCAAAATTGTGAGCAAATACATTTTTTAATGAAAGTTCATGCCTCGTTCTCACTACTTCTTTGCTTGAATTCAGTTCTATCATTTATTGTGTCATATTTATTGTATAGGTTCTTAATTCATCCCTTGTATTTGAGGTCATCTGTTAGTGGTTTATAAATATAATCCCATGAAAACAACCAACTAAAATTTGGAGTTCTTAACACTGTTTAGGAGTTGGGAGGACCAATTATCCTCTGAGGTGCAATTAAGAGCCAGTGTGAGTCATATATATATTGAAATTAACCCACTCAATGATAGAAGATACTTTCGTGATCATGGTTAGTCATAAAATCAAGAAGGTGCAAAACGTGCATGCTTGTATGGTATGTGTAATGAAATCTGTAGGTGATACAAATATACTTAATTATGACTATAACATAATGTAGATTAAGAAATATAGACTATCATTCATCAATTATCTAGTCAAGCATGGATTTTTTAATCATTGGAAATGATAAGAACCTAACTAATGGGCGCAACGAGAAGGATGTGAGTTGGAGGAGAATAGAAGAGGTCTTGAGATGAAGGTGTGTCTTGCAGTCCAAATTGATGTTGGTGAGATAAGGAATAACCTTGCCGATATGTTGAATGTCAATGAGGGTCAACATCCTTCTACTGGAATGTCGATGATAGAAGAGGAAATATTTTCGACAAGTAGTGTGTCAGAGAGAGAGAGAGAGGAGTGATTTTCCAATATGCGATGTATCGGTGAAGAAAGAGGGAACTTGCCGAAATATGTATCGTTAGGTTAGAGTGATCTGAAGAGACATGGAAAATGGTAAAATTTGGAGAGTGGGAAGATCATGAGAGAGTATGAAAGGATTTCAATATAAAAAAATAGTAGGGGGGTGGGGGATTTCTTTTCTTAGGCAAAATATAAGAGAAGAAATTAGGGAGGGTGTTGTGCAGGAACAATAGGTAGTAATATGAAATTTAGGCGAAATACGATTAAAATTTTATTAAAAAATAATTTTATAGCCAAATATATGAATATGGTTATAAATAAATGGATAATTTTCGCCCAAATAAAATAAATGGCACAATTACTAAATTTGTTTTCTTCATACCCATTCCAAATCCATGAATCAACATCTATAATTATATTAAATCATCGCCTCATACCCAAATTCACGAATCCTACATCTAGATTTATGAAAAATTGTTGCCTTGCCCCCAAATCTGTGAATGACCTCCATCTAGATTTATGCAAAATGGCCGCCTAACCCCAAATCCACAAATAAGCATCTAGATTTATGAGAAATCATTGCCTAATCCCCTACAACTATGCATCTCCTGGTATATATGATCAATGCCTTATTTTCTTCTCTTTGGGTATAATAGGAATGTTTATATTTTATTGTTTGGTACTAGCAAAAATATGTAAGAAACTAAGGCATTTTCTAATAGTTCACTTGCCTTTTTTAAATTTTTTCCTTGTTTCATCATGCAAAAGATATGTGATAGATGTTGCAGTGGAGATTTTTAACACATTGAAATGAAATTTCTATGTCTATTTTATAAAAATAATGGTTTTAAAACCATTTCTATTTATTCTAGAATTTAATTATATATTGTTTTCCGAAGCCATTGTTTTCTTTCTAAATATTCTTTACATTCCATCAAGGTTAGATTTATGCTATTAACTCAGCTCTTTCATTAAATTTTCATCTTCATTTTTTTTGCATATCAATATAAATGGTTTTTCTATTATACAAGTACCAATTTGGAGGATACACGCAAAGAGTTTGACAAAATGTCTCAAAGAGAGACAATAGTTTAATTTTTTATGGTTGCATGACTTAGGTCTCTATTTTTCAAATATGGAAAGCTAGCATGTGTTGCAAGAGAAATATGGCCATCTTCTGTCTAAATGGTGGATCTTTGACATATAATAGAGTCATAAATGGATTTGCATTTTTTTCGATTTTTAAAATGTGAAGAGTGAGGGTTGGACAAATGTTTCCATATAGAATTGCAAGCGATACATAACATCATACAAGTAAGACTATGTTTATATTCTATAATAATCTACTTTAGTTTCCCATTTAAATATTTTGTTTGCATTCAATTGTATACCAACTACTCTTTTTTGTTATCTAACATAACTATGMTGACCAAGAAATTTCGTTATATTTGTTTATTGAATAAATGTATGTTTTGACATGTTGTTTATCATTGTCTTTTCTAGAAATKGCTTCAAAAAATGAATTTCAAGCACCTTATAAGTTCAAGACACGATTTGGTACATGTAATGAAGGTGATGGCTGCAACAATACAATGTCTTCAGTTGTCCATCAAAGAAGTGATTCTTCAACGAAATATATGGGCAATGTTTCACAAAGTATAGAAAATGGTTTTGTTGAATAATATCCAAATAATGAAGAACGTGTAGATGTAGAGATGCAAAATGAAAAACATAATGATCAAGAGAAAAGGATGGAAACAATACAATGAAGGTAGGAGATTTTGCAAACAATGGATGTATGAGTTTTGGTGGGCTCAAAGCATAACAGAAGGGAAGGTTTTATTTATGGTTTGTTCATACATTGAAAAACAACATAAGACACTTGATAAAAAAATATGATACTCTTCAAAAGCATGCAGGTGAAATATATGAAAAGGTCACAAAAGATGGAAAAATTGTGGATAATATAATTTGGGCTGCCAAGAATAGACACAAGGAAAATGAAGAAAAATATATTTTTAGAGTGTATAAGCCTGATGCAAAGAAATAAATGTCAAGTTTCTTTCCAATGATGGATAAACAATTTATTTTGAGCAAGAAGATTCAATTTTCTATTGTCTTGGATTTATTAACTAAAGGAAGACCAATAGAAAATTATGAATGAAGGCATAATTTATATTGTTTGTTATATGTACCATCAATGCCCAAGAAACATTGGACAAACAATTCTACATGGGATATGGGTGAATGTATTGATACATTTTTAAAAAGAAAGCATTAGCATGAAATTGGAGACCAGGGTTCTTGGAGGTTACCAACAAAGGTATTGTTGTAGTCTAGTTGCGTTGGCATATTCAACCTTTTGCAAGGGAAGGAGGTCTCACCTGAAGCATTACTAAGACTTGTGAGATAAAGCAAGTTAAATATGACACACCATCAAGTCCAACGCATTACAGTACAATTCCATACTTAAAGGTAAAGATATCATAACATAGTAAGGCTTAGACCAATAAAAGAAATGTACAGTTCATGTTGCACAACATTAAAGTACACAAATACATCAAGAAGCTTGTATAAACAATAACACAACTAGCAATTACGTTCAACATAAAATATTGTGTAGGAAATAAACCATACATTCATCCACATAATGACAAATTTTTTGGTTCCCGAATAATCCAAAATATATTATCTTATCACAACTGATCATACATGGAATACATTCCTTGCCATCAAGACTTATAAAAATGAATCAACAATGAGGGATCCAATCTCAAATCTCAAACTCTACGCAATTGCAATTCCGACTCAATGATGCTCAATAATAACAAAACCCAAAACCAGAACACCAACAACAAAACTAATGGAAAACCTAGAACAAAAAATTAGAATATAAACCCAATCCATTACATAAATCCATGCTTTATAACTTTTCCATGGGGCTTATTGAATTCTTGATTCCACTGTTATTCTTTCTTGATTCCACTTCCTTTTGGTATGCACTCAAACATTCCAGAGCTTTCCGTTGCTTTTCTCAGCTGACTCATCACTCTTTTTCCTTGTTGGCGCAATGACAGTTAGATTTCCACCACCTGGATCCATTGCGGGTGTACTATATTTTTCCACAAAACCTTTATACGTCCCCAAAACTCGGTGATATTCAAAACGAAGGGCTTAACAAGCCCAAAACACAATCCTTGACTCATATTGAGTCAACCTTCTATTTTTTTTCTGTGGTCGCATTCAAATGAAGGGCCCAACTATGGAATAATGGAAAGGGATTTCTCACAGAAACCATCATAGTGTGAAACCCCGTCCTACCATTTCCTAGCCATAATGGAGGCTCCTACGACAAACTCCTATGTCGCAGCTATGTTGGGCTCTGTGGGTTTGGTATCCATCGATGTCTTCCACTTTGATTCCGCAACATAATCCAACTGCTAGATTTTGACATAAGTCTCCTATATTGTCGGTATACACTCCCTGAGTTGTTTCTTAGCCTCCCACTAAGTGTCATACAATAGATATATTCTTCTTATGGATTTCTCGACCATTTCTACTTGCTTACTTCCTTGTCATTTTTTCACATCTACAACCAACTTTTCTTCCTTGATGTTTTTGTTGGGGAAGACCTTTGTGAAATGGCTGACATGGTGTAGGAAACACCTATTTTTGTCTCTTCCCTTAGGACCCCTAGCGACCCTCTAACCTCCTTGTCAAACACCACCACATCTAGATAAAATGACAGAGGAGTCATACATCGATGTAGCACCCAATGACCTCACAAAAGTATGGTTGTGATTCATACTGAACCATATGTGGTGGGTTTGTTTATTAAGGATCACTTGTGGAATCCCGAGCCTCTGAGTTGCAATGACCATCTCATTGTGCCATTGTGCAAAGACAACATTGTGCTCCACAACATTGTTGACAAAATTCTGAGCATTCCAAGAATCGAATAACATGGCAATGGGAGAATCTGAAACATGAGCAAGTCTTCAGCTGTGGGGAGGATACCATTTCCACATCGTAAAAATGACAAACAAATAGTCATAAATGAAATAAGTGGTTCTCTCGTAGACATTTTCAGAGGCCTGCAACATCTCTTGGAGTAGATATTGGTACCATTTCATCAGTGCATTGTTCTTGGTGAATTCAACCACCTCTATAGAATCCAACATACACTCGTTCCATGTAAAATTTTTCATTACCTTGCCAGCGATGAGGTAGAAAGCACAGTGGACCTGTGGATTATTAATGGGCTCTATTAGAGCACCACAATATCCTCGACGAGTGCCATAGATTTCATAGAGGTTGAGCATACCGTTTTTCCTGTCATGCTTCTCGGACCCCTGGAAGCCGTCTGATACATTTTGACCTATCATGGACAAGCCTGTCAGTTGTTGGATGTCTTCTACATGTATAGGGTATCCCTTTTCCAGACACAAGGTGTCATTGTGGAATCAACTGATTAGGAATTTAGTTCATTTGGAGACATCATCGGTGGTCTCAAACACGGATAAGTCCCACAAATTCATGATCATGATATCATGCAGGGGTAGGAACGACTACTTCCATTTCCATTGAAACAAACCATACAGTAAGGTGGTGTAACCTTGGAATGTATGAATTTCCATGGATGGGTACTAGGAAGCATCAATGAATTTCATTTCCACTAGTTGTATCTATTCCACCTTGCCATGGAGATCATCTAAAAATTTGACTCGATGGTTGATGAATTCAGCCAGAACAATAACTTTAAGTGGAGGAGGGGATTTGGGGACAAATCCCTGGCCAGAGGTGTGAACCATGCTAGTATACTTTCAGCGGTAGAAAAATTGAATGGGGGGATGGGGCCACATAAAAAAATTCATAGAGAGATAACTAGGCGCAATGAATGAGTATATAGTTGGCGCTATGAAACTACAAGAATATCAATTCATCGACCAAATATGTGCTTATAAGAAAAATGCGGAGGGGTATGCGATGGCAATGCATTGAATATTACAAGGTGACAAGAGTGGGAACTAACGTCAACTCAATCCCTTGAACGTGGAAAAATCCACGATGTGGTTTGGGAAATTAAATGCATAACCAGAAAGTTGGTAACGAAATAGTAAATCAATTCGAGAAAGTAATGAACAGGAAAGTTGTTAGCCAGAAAAAGGATGGGCAACTGTTAAAATTTAAGTGACTATGATAGGCAGAGATGTAATGGTGGGTAAAAAGTTACCACTAGATTTTAACGACCCACATGATGACACAAGGGCATAAAATTCAAATTTCAACAACATTAAGTATGAGAGGATGTGATTGCGACCTCCCCGACCACAAAGTGAATATTCATTATGGATGACTTAGACAGGACAACAAAGCACTAAGACACATAAACACATAACATGTCACCATTTATTGATAGAAAATAAAATAGATATAGAAATGGAAATCCTACTTACTAACACACTCCTGGAACTAGGAGCATAACAAAACTATAATTATGTAACAGCCAAGTAGGGCTTCAGGCGTGTGCCATTCGCCCAACTAGATTGAATAATTATATCAATTTGTGCTAATTTGACAACTCCAAATTCATGAATTTATGCAAATATAAAAAGGACCAAGCTAATGAATTTTGGATCTTTCCCAGAGGTTTCTAATACTTGTTTTCATATAAGAGCACAAAGTCACCTTACGTAAATGATTTATGATTTATATGTCGATCGTGCCAGGCCTTTTTCCAAACTTTCTCCAAAATCTGATGAAAATATTCTAAGAACCTAGCTTCCTCAAGTTCCAATAGTTCCTCCACCTTTACATCAATGGATTCGTCCTCGGTCATCTTGGTAGTTTGTGCAATGAATAGACTTGAGGTGAGAAACTCAGCTGGAACAACTGCTTCTCGGCCATATACCGGTTGAAATAGGGTATACCTATTTAAGCACTTTGTGGTAGTCTTATACTCCCATAAAACAGCTGGAATCCGATCATCCCAGTCATCCAAATTTTCACAAAAAACCTTAGTCATCCCCATCTCCAAGATTTTATTAAATGCCTTCACTGTTTTGTTATCCTGAGGATGGTAGGGAATTCTCTTATGATGATGAATAAAAAATTCTCTAGTAAGGGTCGCTATAGTTTCACTGAGAAAGTGGGCTCCTTGGTCATTGGTCAACCTATGAGGAAAACCAAACCTGGC